>JANHFL010009102.1:119579-140771 GCA_032468155.1 Oxyrhabdium leporinum | reverse complement strand
GATTTGTCACTCTGAAGATGTGATGTTTTTTTGAGACCCTGAAAACCATAAATATTCCTTTAAATTCTTATCTTGGGGGCCTATAGAGAATTGCCTGACTAGGATCTGCAGCTGCAAATATATGTTAATATACAATTTATGCCAAACTCTTCCCAAAGGATTAAAAAAAAAATATCACAAAAGCAGAATGCTGTAAATGGCTCTCAGCCTTGCTGCTGTTGTACAACACCTTAATATATTGATTAGATACATGCATGCAATCAATATTTTAAGGCACATGGGAACAATTTCATATTTAATGTGATGATTTCATCACTCATTATTCTGCAAGTGCTTAGATATTCATTCTGCAGAATTTTAAGCAGGGAGCTAGGGAAGACCTTGGAGATTTCTTTTTCAAAGAGTTCACTTTTGGCATTGCCTCATTTAAATATTGCTATTTTTAATATGATTTGACATTTATAATTGGGATGACCCAAGTTGCACCAATGATGCCGTAACCCTGAGTGATTTTGTTAAAATCTGAAACCATTGGTTCAAAAACGGAGCCCTTTTATCCCCAAAGAAATAAACTTTCATTTTAATACAGTGAGCTTTAATGTTTCCAAATATAAACAACTTCATTGCATTCTGGACCACACAACAGTTTGGTCAGAGAGCTGAAGTTAACGCTTTAGTGTCCAGACTCTTCAAATCAGATATGGCTGGAATAGAAATTGAATGTACCAGGAGGGAAAAAAAAATGATTTGACACTAAAATAAGCTGGATTGGAAGATGATGAGTATGGTTTTAAAATTGGAAGAAGAAATATCAATAACCTGCCTTATGTTGATGACATTAATCTAATACAACGATCTGAAAACTCTAGTAATAAAAGTTAAACCCAGTGATTTTTATTAAAAGTCAAGCAGAATGAAAAGAATGGGGCTAAAATTAAATCTAAAGAAAACCAACCTAATGCCAACAGAGACAACAACCAGCCTTAGAACTGACAATGAAGATATTGAGATGATAAGTATATTCTGTCTTTTGCCATCAGCAGAGCAGCTATGAAGGGCTTCAAAAAGATCTTTACATGCTGAGATGTGTCTATATCTACAAAGATCAGAATAAGAGAATAACAGAGTTGGAAGGGACCTTGGAGGTCTTCTAGTCCAACCCACTGCTCAGGCAGGAAGCCCTATCCCATTTCAGACAAATGGTTGTCCAGTCTCATCTTAAAAACCTCCAGTGATGGAACACCCACAACTTCTGGTGGCAAGCAGTTTCACTGGTTAATTGTCCCCACTGTTAGGAAGTTTCTCCTTAGTTCCAGGTTGCTTCTCTCCTTGATCAGTTTGCATCCATTGCTTCTTGTCCTGTCCTCTGGTGCTTTGGAGAATAGGTTGACCCCCCTCTTCTTTGTGGCAGCCCCTGAGATATTGGAAGACTGCTTTCATGTCACCCCTAGTCCTTCTATTCATTAAACTAGATATACCCAGGATAGTGTAAACTTGGTATTCTTGCTCCATCTCTAAGGAAGTGAAAATGGGATTTTGAAGGAGCAAGGAGGGGAGGGTATTGATGCTTTGAACTTTGGTGTTGGAGAAGACTCCTGAGAAAACCATGAACAGTCAGGGAAACAAATGAATGGATCATCAAAAAAACAACAACAACTCAGAGTTGTCACTCAAAAGCTCCACCAACCTTCTCTTACATAATCTGAATCCTGGTGGAAGACAACCTACTCAAACTCAGCTTTTATCCCGCTAAGACCTGTTTTCTGTGTTACTGATCCTCATCTGTCCCTTATCCCAGCAGAAATGAACCTGTCTTAATTATTGTAGGATAGGAAGACAATTCCATCGATGTAAGCTAGCCCAAAAACAGAAAGGTCCTGGTAGTGTTTTTTTTCTGATGAGAAGTGTCCATCAAATCAACATGATTTGGTCAACCCAAATCTTGCTCGTTTACGGTTTGCTCCCTGTTTCTGGCATCTGGATGGCTTATGGCAGAATACTTAGGGTGGGGCTCCATTTCACTGATATTTCACGCAGAGGTTAGACTGATCTTTCCTAAGGCAGCTTCAATTTGGCTTCTCGCCCTTGATCATCATCAACTAAAGGCTGGTTTAGAAAGGAAGAGGGTCTACCTTCTGGGCTGTAAAGCAGAATGAGGGGACAATCCAACATTTCTCTGTTTTTTTCCTTTGGTGGCCAGCTGTTGAAAGGGTTTTAAAAATCCACTTTTGTCCCTGCCATATGCTTGGTCTTTCCGTTGGATTGGCATGCAGTCAGAGAGAGCTGCAAAATATCCTTTGAAATTTCTCAGCGGTTGGCAAGATGTAAGTGGGCCACATAATGGCAGGAGTAATTTTACTTCCCCTGATTACAATTGGCAGAAGGCTGAGAAATGCTCTTTCCAGAATGAGATTCAGTGGCCCAAACCCATTTTGACCAATATGTAATAATACATCCCCTGGATTTTACAATAAGGGACTAATTGTTAATTACAGACTGGCCAGAGGTGATATTTATGGTGGCCTTGCAAAATTGAAGTCTAATTTAGCCAATCCTTTCAGGAGAGGCTGTGACTAGAAGGAAAATACACAGGCCACCACAAAATTCCCAGGAGGAAAGAGGAATCCTGTTAAAAATAACAGGATCTTTAGTTAAACGTGTTCCTTTCCATCAAGGTATTAATTTCCTGGACTCTCTTTGAAACTGGAATGGGAATATGAAGAGGAAATGTTTTTCTATCATGTCACAAAGAAAAAATATGGTTTATCTTAATTTAATATATTAGTTCCTATATACATTGTTCTCATATATACATATTTATATATATATATATTTGCTGATGCTTTATTTAAACTAAATTTGTATATCAGTGATGGCATGACCTCTGTAGATGCCATACACTAAACAAACAAGCAAATAAATAAATAAATGCATAGATATCCCAAAGATATTTTTTTCCAAAAGGCAATTGGACTTTCTTGTTTTCGTTTTTTTCCTTTGAAAACATTTCACTTTCCATCCAAGAAGCTTCTTCATTTCTTCATTTCGGTTTCTTGGATGAGAATTGAAATGTTTTCAAAGGAAAAAAAAAAAGTCTAGTTGCCTTTTGGAAAAAAGCACCTTTGGGACAACCATGACTTGGAGCATTGAGCATCTCCATAGAGTTTTTGCATTTTCTGAAACAGGTGAAACATTTGCAGCTCCGGAGCTCCAGAGGTAGGTCACCCACAACACCGGGGCAATTGATAAAAAAATATTAAAACCAAAAGGAAAAGACAAAGGAAAAAAACCCCCTCATGCACCATCCTTACAGATTATTTTACTTCCTGCCAGGACGATATACAGATCATGGCTTAAAAGGTGAAAACCCCCCCCCCCCCCACTGGACAGATGGGAAGATGGCCTTCTAATCATCTCAACCACCAAGAAGCCCAAAATGGATTCGCCATGTGTCTTCAATGGAGTAAGGGCTGTTCTGCGGCAAAGAACGTTCCCTTAAAAATAAGGACCATCTGGCAATTTCTGCTTGGCAGTAAAGTTTGACACGTTGTGACAGCACAGCATCCATCAGTGATGACTGACTAATGATGTGATTATTCACGTGGAGTTATTAAGAGGCATACTTATGGCGCAGAAGGAGCAGAGCCTGACCCGAATGTAAGTAGAAGTAACAGCAGAATATCAGTATCTTGGAGAGAGAAAAGCTGTGAGAACTGGTTAGAAAAGGTGCATCTTGCGCCGTTTTGTAACATGTGGGTCAGAGTGAGCTGGGAGTATTTGTTGCTTGCAGGATGACAAGGTGGAGATCCTCTAGCCACACAATGGATTTCCTTTCCAAAGCTGGAGAAGCTTGTGGCACATGCTGTTGGCCATCAGCTATCCAACTTTGGGGTCTTTGTTGCTTTTTGAACTTGTTTCTTTTCTCGTAGACATTTCACGCAGGAACCAGGATATAGTTCATAAGTAGAAATAGAAATAGAAAGCAGAGTTGGAAGGGTCCTTGGAGGACTTCTAGTCCAACCCCCTGCTTAGGCAGGAAACCCTACACCACTTCAGACAAATTGTTGTCCAATCTCTTCTTAAAAACCACCAGTGTTGGAGCATTCACAACTTCTGGAGGCAAGTTATTCCACTGATTAATTGTTCTGACTATCAGGAAATTTCTCCTTAGTTCTAGGTTGCTTCTCTCCTTGATTAGTTTCCACCTATTGCTTCTTGTTCTGCCCTCAGGTGCTTTGGAGAACATCTCGACTCCCTCTTCTTTGTGGAAGCCCCTGAGATATCGGGACACTGCTATGGTAGTACAAGTTTTTTTCATGCTACCTATATGCAAGAATCTGAGCTACTAATGGTCAAGGGAAATTGGTGCCAGATAAGAGTCAATGGACTTCAAGGGCGGGCTGGACTTAGGTCTCTTACCAAGAGTATAGACTCCAAACTGATGATGCATTTGACCCCCAAGGAGAGTGATGGCTCACGTACTTAGGACACTGGATTGGAAGTGAGCAAGCCCATGTTTGAGACCTGAGAGCTGATGAGTTCCCATCATTCACTCCAGCTCCTTGAAAGGAGTCCCCACAGACAATGGTGATGTCAGTGGCTAATCCTTCAGCTCAGAAGTGCATTAAACAGTGCCTCTGACACAAATGGGTTAGATCTGACCCTTCCTCCGGGTCAGCCTGGTCATGTCTTGCATCTTCCTATCCACACTGGAATCTTTCATGGGTCTATTCAGAACTCCTCCAGACCCAGGTCCTTGCTGTATCTCTTTGTTGTCTCTCCAGTCCAAATTATAAGAGGATAAGCAGAATAGAGGTTCAAGGTGCAACGTGCATAATGTTCTAAGGACATTTGACAACTTCACTGCCATCAGTGTAGCTTTTAAGGCTGCAAAAAGCACATCTGAACACAGAAAGAACTTAGAATATAAAATAATAATCAATACATTGTGGTTGATCTTGATAGCCTATATAAGGATTAGTTTTTTCCCCTTCTCGGGAGTTGGTATCACAGTGCACAATGCCTTCTACTTTGTGCTCATAATTATGGTTATGACTAGCAATGAGCTATCATGAAAAAAAATATCTCAAAATGCATCAGCTTACCCTGTAAATAATTAAATAATACATCCGAGAATTATGGCTAATAAACTGCATGATTACACTTGACCTTTGAAAGGAATAAGGCTTGTTCTTATCAGAAGCTAGGAGACCAACTATGACCAATTAAATTCATTGCTTTCACAATGTACAGGGGGAGGAAGGGTGATGTTTATGTTGTTGGTGTAATTTGCTCAGAGAGCTCTATAAAACATTTCAAACAATTAATTTATTTGTCTGCTTGTTCGGGCTGTCCTGGGAGAGCCAAACTTTGAACCCCGATATTTTATCTTCTTTAGGATTTCAGCTACAATTGGCAGTCAGACTGAAAGGGCCTTTCTAGCATTTGCATTGAGAAGTCTTACCCAAAGAGATTCCTGGCTAAAGGATTTTTTAATTGTTAAATTTTCTAACAAATAATTTATGTCTGCCATTTGGGTTGGTCAAAGCACAACATCTTTATCAGGGCAATCTCAGCTGTTCGCCAAGTTTGATTATCACTTTGAAATTAAAAGAGCTGATGGGACTGTACTAATTACATCTCAAACGTTCACCTTGCCAAACATTCATTCTGCATCAGGGATGGTTGGCATTCAGATTTATTCCCTTGGTGGCCAAATATGTTGATGCACACCACTTTGCCATGAATGGGATCACTGTCCTTGGTCTCTTCACCCTCAGTGCTTCAGTCTAACTGGCCAATAATCCATGCGATTTGCCTTATTGGTCCCTGTGGCATAGTTGGCAAAGTGTGTTATAATGTTGGGTCATCTCAAGAGAGGTATCTTGGCCTTGAAAGAGACCAAAACAGGGATTTGATAGTCCTTTGTAAGCATCAGAAAGAGAAATGTGGAAATCTGTTAGTTAGTCCAGCTAACTAATATTTTTTAATATTTTTTAAAATATTAAAAACCCCGTTTAAATTAATTTCATGCATATTAAATTAATATCATGCATATTGATTAATATTATTTTGAATGATTCCCTGATTCTTGTAAGTTTTTCATGTATTGCTGCAATGATAGTAGGACAACAGAAATTGTCCTTGTTATCCTCATATAGGTTAAAACTAAGAAGCTTAAATAAAAAGCTTATCTTTTATTAATTTTAACAAAATTAATGTAGATGGATGAGGGAGTCTTTACTTTCCTACTGGTTAAGGTCCTGTTTCAATCAGATTTTACCTTTAAAAAGGTGAAGATGATGTTGGAAGGGAAAAAAAATAAAGTTTCAAATAGATGGATTTTCTTCTGCTGAGATGAATGTCATATGTGGCTGGATATTTAAAAAGAAAAGGAGGGGAGAGACTCAGAATAATGTCTCTATAAACTGTAATTTAGATAGATGCAAGCTGTGTCCTTCAATCAAGAAAATTATAGGCACACAATTACTGTTTTTCTTTATTAAAAATTTGATTTTAACATGCTGTTGAAAAACAAATCAATTCCTGGAAAATTCATCAACCCGACATTATTTGTGTTGAATCAGAATTAAAATGTATGTTATTCCCCATCATTTTTCTGTGCCGACACAGAAAAACAAATAATGATTTGGATACAATTTCTTTCTCCATCTGACCCTCAAAGCAGTGAGATGCAATGGCAAAAAAGATCCTCCTCAATTTCTCTGCAAAGTAGAGAAAGGAATGTTCACATTCTGGATAGAGAGGGCCAGGTGAAAGAAGGGGTAAAAGAGACCATTTATGTTAGAATTGAACAGCCATCCCTCAAAAGAGGGGGAGGAATACAAAAACACCTATCTCCTGTACCTAACACAGTCCTTTCAGCAGTTCCAAGAAGATTAAAATCATTTGCACTCTTCTTCAGGTGACCCTGAGGGTACAGATAAACTCACAAGTGGCCTCAATGGCTCTCAGAGAGAGTGCTAACGACCAGATGACTGCAAAGAAATATGTTCCTTCTGCTCCACCCCAACCTCCTGTCAGAACTCATTCTTCTATCCCCTCTCCACCATCCAGCCAGAACTGATGAAGCTTCTTGGATGAGAAGCGAAACTTCTTTCTTCTTCCTCGTGGGGGGTGGGGGGAGAGGAAACATAGTCTAGTTGCCCTTTGAAAAAGTGAGATAGAGAAAGGAAAGATTATACATTAAACATTTCTCCGATGGTTTGGTGCGGTTGGGTCCATGCAATGGTGAGTGCTTAGTTGTGTGAGGATCTGGTGTCATCTTAAAAAGGTGGTGGTATGATCCTTCCTAAAGAAGTGATCTCAAGACTTCTTTAGGAAGATCTATGGTTCTCGAGGTCCAACAGTTCTGGACAACTTTCATTTACTCTTTCTCTTTCTCAGCAAGGTTTTTCTTGAGACGTTGGTCAAGGGGCAGTTGCAGAAAATATTGGGTTAAGCAGATTATCTGGCTCCTTTCTCTTGGAACTCAGGACAAATTGCACTTCCATGGTGTCTTTTTGATGTCCCTGTATTCCTTCATTTTTATTTTTTAACTAAACCTTTTAATAAATAATGTGATCCATGAATCCTTTCTAGAAGGTACAGCTCAAGGAAAAAAAAAAAGTGAAGTTGGGAGCCAGGGCTGAGCAACTGAATTAAAGGGGTGGGGCTTTGAATGGGCCATTGTGTCTACCATCTGGACTTTTTTGACCTCTTTGGGGAATTCGCTTGGCTGCAGAATGGGCACGAAATCACAGCATCTACTAACATGATTTGCTAATATTTACCCCTTTGAGAAGAAATGAGGCAGTTCACAGCATTTGTTGTCCAAGAGGCTATAGTGGCTACTGCTGATTTTCTAGCTTTAAGTGGAGGCGACACGGTGACAAAATAATTGGGGGTAATTTTACTTCTTTGTCAGTTTTAATGAATGACTCACATGGCACCATCTTTTACAGATACAATCATTTCTGATGGGTTCTCAGCTGAGGCCTTTCAGATCCTTCAAAGCTTGCTACTTAGAACTATTCCTTCCATGTATTTTTTGCCTCCCCCAGGGAAACTGTCCATGTGCCTGTTGCCCTCCCCCTTTCATCTTGTTAATAATAGAGCTGTCATTGCTAATAAAATATAAAGCAACCCTCTAGGGAAAAGATGCAAGTGATATAGAGTAGGGCAGCTGAAGAGCTGGACAGAGCAAACACAAATGCTCAGTGGCTCATACAGGGACACTTCTCATAAAATGGGAGAAAGCTCCGGGCTTTGATGATCTGCCAGTGTAGATGCCCACGTGTTGTGAGATTAGAATTGTGTTCTGCTGGGCACAATCTCACACTCCACATGGGGCTGCCCTTGAAAAACTTTCAGAAGCTGTATCTGGTTCAATAGGTTGGGCAGCTTTTAGCATTTCACGATACATATGCTCATATAACACCGCTATTCTTGAGCTGAGTTGGATCTCAGTAGGCTTTTCGGTACAATTCCAAGGGCTGATTATCCTCTATGAAGTCCAACATGGCGTAGCACCAGACACTTTGCAGGCCACCTGTCTCGCTGGAACTGATGATGATGTGGTTACCTCTTCAGTCAAGTCCAACTCTTGATGATGGGCCAGGTCTCTTCATGTCTTCTAATCTTTTTTCTTTGAGTTTTTCTATGCTCTGGCTGGTGTTAGCTTTGATGGTGTCCAGCCACCATGTTCTTTGATGGTCTGGTTTCCTTTTACTGCTAACTCTTCCAAACGGAATGGCTTTCTCCAGTGAATTCCCCCACGTGACATGGCCAAAATAAGTGAGACACGGTTTTGCGATTTTGGTCACCTTTGCTGCCCAAGGAATAAGCAGGAACTTTCTCCAGTACCACAGTTCAAACAAGTCAATTGTCTTCCTGTAGAAAAATCCAGTTCCTAACATTAACATGTTCCAAGCCCCTTCCTTTAAGTAATGTCTACTTGCTGGACTCAGATGTTATGTCTTCCCTGTGACAGGACTGTCCTGCAGAATGACATCCCTCTGGAGATCTAGATGTCCCTAAACTTAAGATAAGGCTATTCTTTCAGGCATTTGAGACAGAAAGTTAATCAAGCTTTGACCTTTGACTGGTTTTATTGGTGTTTTTTTTTCTGTTTTAAGTTGAGAAGGATTTTTTTTTTTGATTGTGGACATTTCTGATCTGGATTGCTGGTTTAATTTTATTGCTTGGTTTGAATTCTTGTATACCGCCCCGAGGGGAGAGGCCAGATGAAACAAATAAACACATTTTACACACATTTGTGTCCCAATAGAACAGCCTTCTAGATATATATGGGAGGAATTTATGGGTCCAAATAACCAGTGGATGAACATGGTATTCTTATCCTCAATCCGGATCTTTCTGCCAATTAATTTCATTGGGGGATTTGGAATTCCAGCAAAAAAAAAAGGAACAAGAACATCTCTTTCACTGCTGGGTTAGTGATTTCATGAATCTCTTTTATGTCTTCCCTTGGTGATCTCGAATTGGTTACATCTGCTCTCAGTGCTAAGCAGAACTGTAATATAAAACACACATGTTGCATCAAACTGTATAGGAAGGAAATCTGATGGGGCACTGCATAAATGGAGCATCAAACTCTTCCAGTTTCTTACTACAAGGGGAATCAAATGGATGATTGAATGAATGAATAAATAAATCTACTTCCGTTAACTTCCAACTAAAAAAAAAAATCTGTCCTTAATTCTCTCCACTCTATAGTCTTGTTGGCCAGTCAGCCATGACTTTTTACTATTAACTATCTAGCAGTACTTGCCAACTAAAGATAGGCTCAGAAACAAAAAAGCTGCAAAGACAGTTTATCACCAATGCTAATTATCCAATTAAGCAACATCCAAGAATGCACAGATTCCAGGGGGGGGGGAAGCCATTGATTTGCAGCTCTCCTCCAGATAAGGGATGAGAACATTTATTTACTTACCGTACTTAGAAGCATAAAGAAAAATTAGCCACGTTAATGGTCTGCTGCCTCCAGTCCTTTATATGCAATTACACCATATGTAATTCTTACTATACATCATATAATGTGCGCTCGGTTCTGCGGGAGAGCAGGATCTGACTCAACGCTGGGGTTATTCTTGCAAATCAAAAAAAATTCAGAGCCATTGCAGGAGCTCATGGACCATTAGCTACATGAACTGTGGAAATGCTCACCTTCAGTAAAATGGAATAGCTTGTAAGAACACTGTTCGTTGTTATGATCCACAACAATCCCAAAGGTGTTTTCTCAAAAGGCAACTGGGCCTGCTTTGTTTCTCCTTGGAGATGTTTTGCTTCTCATCGAGGAGGCTTCTCCAGTTCTGACTGAATGGTGGAGGACGAAAAGGGTTTATTTTCCTTGCAGTCAATCAATCAGAAGAGAGTTGGAAGGGACCTTGGAGGTCTTCTACTTCAACCCCCTGCTCAAGCAGGAAAGCCAGTCCCCTGGTTGTTAGCACTCTCTCTGAGAGTTGTTGAGGCCACTCGGCAGTTTACCTGTGCGTCACCTCCACCATTCAGACAGAATTGAATGCCTCCATTCTCCACCATTCAGTTAGAAGCTTCTTGGACTCTCTTTGTTTGGATTGGATTCTCTTCGCTTGTCCTTGTACATCTTGTGCTTCGCATCCAAGAAGCTTCTTCGATTCTTTGCTTCTTCAGAACCGAAGAAGCTTCTTGGTTGAGAAAGCAAAACGTCTTCAAGGAAAGACAAAGAAAAAACAGCTGCCTTTTGGGGAAAAAAAACCAAAAACCTTTGCGTCAACCATGACCTGCATGACTGAGAATCTTCATAGAGATTCACAACAATGTAAAATCACAGCTGCCAATTCTTTAGCTGGGATTGGTTTCCATATGCATCGAGTTCTTCACAACAACCTAGGATGTGGTTAACCCAGATCATATGAATCTCTAGATTGGATCCTTTGGGAAATTATATGAGCCAGGACCATTGTCACCTGAACTGCTGTGGTAGTCCCTTGTAATGGCCACAGCAAAGGCACCACGCAAGATGCAAGAATAATAACTATTGTTGACTGGACCCTTGTTTGTACACTGTAATTGACACCGTGCAGATTGCGAATTGGACCACACTGGTGATGCAACTCATTCCTGTTACAAATCTTCACATCCCTGAACTTCAAGCCACTCCAGGCTCTGCTTCATAAGAGCACATTTGATCTGTATTCATCTCATTGTGCATTTTGCCCGAGGCCGTGGGCAAAATCGGAACTGTGATCTGAAGGCTTCCTCTGAGCAGCCTTTGACATAAATATGCAAGAGTATTCAATTGTTTAGCTCTAATTAGCCTGATTAATTTTAGAGAGGTTTAGTTTCCCATTAAGCGGTGTCTCTCTCTCTCTCTGGGTTAATTACTGCGAGAATGGACTGAGGAGAAGAGATATATGTGATCTGTACTGAAAATAAATAAGAAGAAGTATCAAATAAGTTTCTCAACAAATTGCCCAAAGAGACTAGAAAGTTAAGGGAGAATAGTTCACTTGATTTGCTTCTGTGTAAATGTGTTTTTCTAACTGATTCTGATTTTTAAAATATACCTTTCGGTAAAGCCATGATGTTGTTGTTGATGATGATGATGATAGTTTTTCAAACCTATTACACCAGGTTGAGATACTTAATAAATCTGGACTTTAATCCTATTCTGTACTTTTTAACTCCCTTCACTTTTCTTTAATCTTCTCCTAGTTTTTGTGAAGCGGAAAATATTCCTTAATCCACGAAAGCCTGTTTCATATTGCAGCTTACAGGAAATACCACAAAAGCCTTTGGAAATATGATCTTGGCACATAATTACTTCCTTTAGACTCCCATCTTATCTTCCCCTACTGAAACAAAGCTTACGCTATTCTTATCAACCCAAGGATGGCATTTCATTTTGTAAGGTGGAGTGAGAAGTTAGTGCCTGAAATCTGCCAGGCTGATAATATTATTTGTGGGTTGATGAGGTGGAAAGTTTGTGATTATCTAGAAGCATCCATTTTGAGGGAGGAGGTTTTCATTATCCTGTAGTAAAATTAAACCATGAAGCATTGGGTGAGACATTTTTAGGCGGGGGACATGAATAAAAGAAATTAAGTAGTCCTTGATTTATGACTACAATAGAGCCTGGAATTTCAGTCATTGTGGTCACAAGTTGAGGCACCACAACAGTCATAAAGTAAGTCATCATGATTGTTAAATGAATCCCATGATCCCTAAATGAACCATGTAGTTGTTAGAATGGAATGGAATGGAATAGAATAGAATAGAATAGAATAGGAAATATAGAATAGAATAGAATAGAATAGAATAGAAATGAATAGAATAGAATAGGAAATATAGAATAGAATAGAATAGAATAGAATAGAATAGAATAGAATAGAATAGAATAGAATAGAATAGAATACATTTATTGGCCAAGTGTGATTAGACACACAAGGAATTTGTTTCCAGTGCATAGTGATAGAACATTACCATAGTCATTGTAAAAATAAATTCATCATAAAACATTAGATAAACAAATCCATTCTCCTGAAAACTGGCAGAAAAACCATGAGAAACTGGCAAAAATCAGTTGCAAATCCTGATTACGTGACCACGGAACAGTGCAACTGATGATAAATGTTAGCTGGTTACTAAGCTCCTGACATGAAATCACATGACCTGGGAAGGAAGCACCAGTCATAACTTTCAATGATGGGTTGTAAGTAGCTTTTTTGAAGTCCGTCGTAAGTAATGATTATTAAACAAATGGCCATAAGTCAAGGACTGCCTGCACTTGGTAAATTGAATCTATCACATCTTTGACAATTGTAAGTTCCCAGAAATAAAATTGCAAGTTAGCAGAAAGGTAATCTCCAGGCTGGATACACAGATGTGTCAATGCACTGAATGTTAAGAGGGAATGCGAAAAGTATCTAGTTGCATCGTTAAATGGGGAAATGATAGCTGCGTTATTAAAATAGATAAATATATTTAATGCCTACATGCGCTGTAAAATAGGAAGGTGCCCTGTTTAACTTCGCAGAGAAACACTATGAAAGGCATTGATGTGCATAGTTAAATCACTTTAATGGACTCGGGTGGATTGCTGCATGTATCAATGTTATATGAACGAAGAGGCAGGAAAATTACATTCAATTTCTCTCTTCTTTCCCTACAAAGAGGGGAGTGATATTTCAGTGGGATACTGGGAAAGGGACGAACCAATCGCTTTTGAAAAATAGCAAGACGTTCTTACTGAATCTCAGGAAACGGCTTCAGAGTAATTCAAATTATAGCACAATAAGGATACTGCCGTCCTGTTCCAAAGGACTTACTTTGTTTTTACTTGAAGATGTTTCTTTCTTTGTTTTTCCTTGAAGATCTTATGCTTCTCATCCAAGACGCTTCTTGAACTGAGAAGTGAAACATTTTCAAGGGAAAACTTTGGGACAACTTGGATGACTGATAATCTCCATAGACATTAATGGCTGCCCAGTTTCTCATATACTCTTTCATCTCCTTAAATTCACAAAACCACCTATTTGCTTTTGCATTTAGTCTGGTCCTCAGTTACTTCTTCTTTTGAGAAAGCTAAAAATCACACCAATTGTCTGTTTAGCAGGGTGCTGCAGAAATGCTCCATTTTCCTCTTAAAGAGCTGATAGATTGAATTGCCATTTTCCACATCTTTTCCCGGGGGAGTTCCAGACAAAGGGAAAATCCCTTATATAGAAAGCAAATTCCTGGACAGAAGAAACCTTATTTACAAGTCCATTTTTCTCTTTGAAAATATTCTTCAGAGACTACTACACTTTATGGTAGTGTGCGTTAGATGGAAATCCCAGCCATACAACATTTTGAAGGTACGGGATCAAGAAAACAAGTTAAAATTAATTTGGAAAATCATGTTAGTATCCAGAGATAGGAAGGTGAAAGAGACAGATAGTCAAAACCTACATCCATGTCTGTAAAAAATAATCGGCTTTGATTTCAACTGATGCCTTATTTTCAATAAATTATGTATTTTTTTTTCCAATATACTTTATACTTATACAATATATATACAATATATACAATACATATAATATACAATATACTTCATGACTGTATGGGGAAGAGGGCTGGAATTGTGTCCTATCTACTTCGGGAAGTGCAGATCACAACCCATCCCCTTAAAAACCTAGCCCAGCCCTCAGACTCCAAAAATAGTGAATTTCAGCAGAAGAATAATAATTCTTATATTAAAGGTGTGACGTAACATTGTTTTATTTTATTTTCTAGCTTGCAAACTTAGAATTTTCAGCCGGTTCTCTCTCTTAAAGTGCCAAGTAAGATTGAGCCTGAAAAAAAAAAAATCCAACCAAGTTGCTTGAGAGCTTTCCCTACCCTTTGACGAATAAATAACTTGAAATGTTGACAACCTTCTGTTTTTATATAAAAGCAACTGTTTTTTTAAAAAAAAACCCGATTTACCTAGCAGCAAGTTTCCTTGAATTGGCAAACAAACAAACCAATCAACCATTTTATCTTCCTGGAAATGTGTTTTGTTTCGGAAATAATAACTGAGTCTGTCTAGATGAGAGACTGTCTAGCAGTATGCTGTGGGATTCTATGAATTTCAAAGTTCAACCTTGCTCCATCGAAAACGGGCAAGAATTGGATTTAGCTACGAGTAAATTAACCCCGCAGAACAAAGAAACAGACCATTTCTGACAGGTGCAGATCCAGGGACCTTCCTGGAATTACCTGACTGACAGGAAACATTAAAGCTGAACCTGCATGAAAGGCCTGGCGTTATCATTGCAACCTTTCAAGCAACCAATCTCTGTGCTTTGGGATTGTCTACACGTGTGAAATTGGTAGGCATTACATAGGTAAGCTTATTGGAAGAAAGTCAAAATGATGGCTCTTCCTTTTCCATGGCAGATGCCGTGTTTCTAATCTCACCTTTCCAGAGGGAGATTTAAGGACTTCTATCAGTTACCCCAATAATATATTCATCAGGATTGTTTGCTTGGCATGCTATTGCACAGGGTTTCAACTGAATTATTTTGACGTTACTAACCAGAACTTGGAAATGTCTGCCAATCAGGGAAAACAAAAGCAAGGAGGAACAACACGATGAAGGGGAGACAGAGGGAACTTTGTGAAACAACAAGTGATTCCAGAAACTGACAGGTGAAACATTTCTCATTTCCTCCAGTTCTACCTCTATATACCTTAGCAAGTGAACCGTACTCTTTGCTATCAGCACTTCCTACTCCAGTGGCAGTGGCATGCTATGATCAACGAGCCTTCTTTTCTGCCTTTTCTTGTGTCAAGCTTAAAGAATAAAAAGAGACCGTCTCTCTTAATTGTCTCTGAAGTCATACTGGATCCAAAGTGATCAACAGACTTGTACATATTGCTGGGAAGTGCTGATCAAAGTACCAAGAGGTTACCTGGGAAAGATTTGACTTCATTTGCATCAACTGATACTGCATAAGGGAAGGAACTTCATGGAGATTAGATTGTGCCTACTCTGGGTGATTCTTTTTTGGGAAGATGAGCTGGATCACTTTTAACAGAATAACAGAGTTGGAAGGAACCTTTAAGATCTTCTTGTCCAACTCCCTGTTCAAACAAGAGACTTGAAAGGTTCCAATCTCTAACTGGTCTGGGTTAGGTTATGAGGGATCCCCGTGTAGCTCAAAGAGCATAAGGTGCAGAAAGTTGAATTGATGGCCAAAGTAAAAATCTCCTGTTAAAAAAGCCCAAGACAAAAACTCTTCGGAAATCAGAGTCAAGTCATGAATGAACTCCTTCTCATGAGCAGAACCCTTCAAGGCAATTGCTGAATATAGGCAGACTCCTACATTTGAAAATCTCCCAATTTCAACAAAGCAGTTGATGGAAGAACTTTTGTAAAGTCATTGGTGCTCTCTGAGCTTGATTGCTTTCCTGCAGATGTCTCATCACCCAACAAAGTAATCTCTTCAGAACCTCTGAGTAGAGGACTGCTACGGTACTTATCACCTATTAAGTGGAACCAGAAATGATGACGCTTGGGCCTAGTTAGAACCTTGTTTCCCATAATTGTTATAAATGTGGATAGACTGTGTGTTAGCTTTGAGCTCTTCTACTACTTTGTCTACAGTCAATTTTTGCTATCCAAACAACTCATGAGATTCAAAACAATGACATCTCTCAAAAGGGCAGGAGTGACACATACTCACAACAGTAGCTTTTGTGTACAAAACCAAGCATTGAGCTACTCCAATGATGGGCAGAAGATTTTTTTTAAAAAAACCCTAATTTGGAGATAGGGAATCTAAGTGCCTACACATCCCACAATCCCTAGCCATTGGCCATATTGACAGAGGCTAATCAGAATTGAAGTCTAAAACATATGGAAGGAATATTTAGCTCTAAATATCTGGGTTTTGTTTCTTTGCTAGGAAAATGCTCCATCTTTTAGTTCATTTTAGTTGTCTGCATCTAAGCTTTCATTTACTTTTATTTCTGAGAAGGTGAACTACCAAATGGTAGTATAATATTCTGAACTACAATACTCTGTGGATTTATCTAATAGGGAAATGCTACTTGCTGTTTTATTATTTGCATCTCTTTCATTACAGATTAACACTAGGTTGGCTTTACTATGCTACAAACACAGTGTTAAATTTCAACTACAGTAGTGCTTTAGAGGGTCCATAAAATTAGGGCATTGAATATTGAATCTAGGAAATAGTGTCATGATTTTGAGGAAGTGGGAGTAATTCCAGAGGAAGGAATGTACTTTCCTATTGCTGTTGGCTGCCAACTTGTTTTTCTCAGATCCTCTTAATCTAACAGTTGAATCCAACTCTCTGCGTTGCAGGAATTGGGTATGTCTAATTTAATGAAAAGAAGGACCAGGGGTGACATGATAGCAGTGATCCAATATCTGAGGGGCTGCCCCAAAGAAGAGGGGGGTGTCAACCAATTCTCCAAAGAATCTGAGGGCAGAACGAGAAGCAATGGATGGAAACCAATCAAGGAGAGAAGCAGCCTAGAACTAAGGAGAATTTTCCCAACAGTTAGAACAATAAATCAGTGGAATAACTTGCCTCCAGAAGTTGTGAATGCTCCAACGGTGGAGGTTTTTAAGAAGAGATTGGATAACCATTTTTCTGAAATGATGTAAGGTCTCCTGCTGGAGCAGAGAGTTGGACTAGAAGACCTCCAAGGTCCCTTCCAACTCCATTATTCTTAATAACCCCATTGAACTCAGTGGGACTTCCTGATGGTTAAGCGTGATACTTGGAAAAGAAGGGACCAGCAGTTCTCAGGCTGGATAGGATTGTTATGTTATCAGACCACACCTGCCTTCCATGGCCTGAAGGACATTGCAAAACATCCCCTGACCTTGGAAAGCAAAAAGGAAAAAAATAATCCAAAATTTAAATCTTAGAACACTGTCCTGAGTAACAAGTCTTGACTTCTATGAATTGGAAAGGCAGATTTCCTGCATATATGTGTGACTTAATTCTTATCTGCAATAAAAGAACTCATCTAGTCATATTGAGCCTGGGGAGTTTATACTACCAGATACGTCCAGAATAATGGGCTGTGTTTTGTTTTTTTTGAGAGTGGAGATTTATTACCATGACTGGAATAAAATCTGATTCCAATGGAGCCAACATGCACAAGGGTCAGCCCAAAAGTATTATAATTGAATAAGGGTGATGTTTTCCTGTTTAATAGGATTTCCCAAATGTTAAAAAAAGAAAGAAAATGCGATCAGCAATCCAGTGTGTTCTACTGTCATTGATACTAATTTTTCTCTGTCAAACTCTGTTTGTAGAAATGACTAAGATGTGAGCTACTAATGGACCAGAACTTCTTGTCTTGAGGCAGTTATCTTCATATGGGCTGGAGGTCATTCTAAAGACAGTTCATGGACTGATAACCATATGGGCTGTCAGTGACCTATTATAAAGCAAAGGACCTCATTCTCTTTTCATTCTAGTCTACACACACTAGAGGACAAATATCGACTCAAAAACAAGGAAGCTCATGTGTGCTTCTTTTCTTGTTTTCTTCTGGGACCTGCACATCATAAATAGGAAAAATTGGGCAAGCGGTTGTTGTTTTTCCTTCCCTGGTACAAGATCTAAGCATTGGAGAGTAACCAAGGGACCATCTGCTTCCCTTCTTCATTTATCATTAGGCATGAGTGTGAGCCCAACACTAGCGGACAATGAAGCATAGAGAAGCCATTTACAATAGCCCACGGGTTGGGAGAGTTTTAAAGGCAATGTGTGATGGAGGAATAAATCATTGTTAAGTAAGGCAAACACCCTGATGCTAGAGAGTCCCGTTTGCAAAAGCAAAGATACTGCAAAAAAGTACAAGTTTTTGCTAAGTCATTGGAGTGTTCTCTCTCAATGTTGGAAGGCCTTAGGTAAGGTGCTTCATCAGACGTCTTTTAGTGGACTCCCCTCATTCTGCAGCTCGTCGTTTCCCCACCTATTTCCTCTGTGCCCAGTCTATACATGAGGGGTCCTTGGTGCTCTCTGAGCTTGGTTATTTTCTTGCAGGTGTTTCATTACCCAAACTAGGTAACATCATTATGTTACCTAGGTTGAGTTATGAAACATCTGCAAGAAAACAACCAGGTTCAGAGATCACCAAGGACCGCTCATTTCAACCTTGAGCTACAGATGTTGTTCTTTCATTGGCACCAGCCTATACAACTGGACAGAAGAAGATTCCAAGAAAATTTGATTGGGGAAGTCATTCCTTCTCAGTTTTCCATGCCATATTTGCCCTCTTGCAGAAAACTAAGTGCAGGAAGAAGATCCCAACAGCTGGATATGGACCTCTTGTAACTTCAGCAGATGCCTCACATACAGGAAAAGGAAATTGGACTTTTTCTCAAGTCACAGGTCACCCAACAGAGTGTCTTATGTCTCACTTCCTTAGATGATTAGTTTTACTCTTCCTTCCAACTCTTACTGAATCTACATGAGATCACAAAATGTGTCTGCCAGCGAGATAGACATCCTTCCAACTGGTCTGATATACTTTTATCAAAGGGGAAGAATTTTGACATGTCTCATGAATTTGTTGAGAGGCTTAGTGAGATAATCAAAAGTTTTGTTTCAGCCTGTGAAATACAGTAGCTCATGAAACAAAAAACAATAGATGTTTTATGTATAGGTAGCCCTCAGCTTACGACCACAACTGAGCCCAACATTTCTGTTGTGAAGGGAGATATTTTCCAAGTGAATTTTGCCCCCTTTTATGACTTTTCTTGCTGCAGTCATTCAATGAATTGCTGCAGTTGGTAAGTTGGTAACCCGGTTGTGAAAGTGAATCTGGATTCCCCACTGACTTTGCTCTTCAGAAGGTCACAAAAGGGGATCTCGTGACCTTGGGGCACAGCAACGGTCATAAATAGGAACCAGTTGCCAAGCACCTGAATTTTGATCACGCAATCGTGGGGATGCTGCAAAAGTCATAACTACGAAAAATGGTCATAAGTCACATTTTAAGTTACACAAGCTACAACTGTTGTAAGTTGAGGACTACCTGTACTGAAGTAACTTTCAACTGTGTGTGTGTGTGTGTGTACACACACACACTTAAATTCTCTCCCTTCCCTTTCCTTAAATACTTGAAGTTGTTGTTTTTTTTAAAAATCCTGCAGATACGCAAAACATCCCTCCTTCCTTTGGGTATTTCTAATACGCATGTCTTGTTTGAAAATGTCAGCTGGGTGCAGGTATTGGGGAGGGGTGGGTGGGTGAGAGAAGCGAGGTAAGAGACTGAATAATTCTCCTATGCACACTTGTCTGCGGTGCGTAATTGCTGGGCCTGACATGTACGGATGCGCTTTCATTACGGTGTCAAGAGGACACTTCGAGTTTTGAAAGGCGCAGCGATTTCAGACTGGCAATAAAATAGCAAGTGCGCCTTAAAGAAAGTTGATCACAGCTCGGGAAGAGAGGAAGGAGGGGTGGAAAAGTGGTAATTATGAAGTGATCATGGGTTGACTTCTGAAATCACAGCTTCAAACTGTTGGGTAAAGAGATGCAGCTATTTCGAGCTCGAAGCAAAAAGATGTGCTCTGTTAGCTCTCATCCAGGGGTGGCCTTCAAAAACCTCAGCAACGGGTTCGCTGTCCGGTTGCTGGGCGGGCACGGCCTAGTCAGCCTCTTGCACCATGGTGGGTGGGGGCATTTTTTCCTTCCCTGAGGTCCAGAGGCTTTCCTGGAGCCTCTGTGGGGGGTGGCTCGAAAACGGCTGTCAATCCCTGATCGGCTTGCCATATCTGGGGGGTGGTGGTAGTGGCAGGGAGGACTAGCAGGGATCGAATCCCATTGCAGTGGAGCAAAGCCCGACAGGCCCTCCTAACAGCTGACTGGCGCGGCGGCAGAAACATCTGCACGCCGCTTGCAACGGTCCGGGGGGCTTCAACATGCTTGGCTGGGCCAGCGTCGGATCCAACCGCAGCAAGGAGAGGCCCGACAACCCCCTCCCCTCCAACAGCTGGTTGGCTCCGGACACTCTAGCCTCCCTGAACTTCTGGGCATCCCATTTTTTTTCCCTGCCCGAGCCTCTGCTTGCACCCTGCGTTTACCTGCATCCACAATGGGCTGCGTGGAGACTCCTGGGAGGGGCGGGACGGAGTGGGTGGCACCAGCCAGCAGTGGGGTTTGAGGGTTCGGCGATCCCCGCAGGATCTTCGCTAAGGGTACGTGCGAACCCGCACGAGCCCCCAGCAGCCCACCCCTGTGTCTCATCCTGACCCAAGAGAAGGCTCTGCAGAATCGTGGTCGAAATGCCCCCTCTGAATCTTCTTGTCTCCTTCGTTCTAGTGAAAGCTGTTGGCTTGCATGCCTTCCTGTCTGGGCCTCATTCACATCACTATCCCCCAAAACAAAAGGCAAGGGTGAATATTAACTAGGAATGAATCCCTATCCAGGTATGTTCATGTTTTATTTAAAGTATACATATTGCACTGATTTATCTAGCCAAGATGAGGAAATTCCACTTCAAGAGGCCCAGCTACTATGAAGATCTCTCTCTCTCTCTCTCTATCCATATCTGTCTATATATCTATATCCACATCTCTCTCTGTCTCTCTCTCCCATCCATCCGTCCGTCCGTCCATCCATCCATCCATCCATCCATCCATCCATCCATCCATCCATCCATCCATCCATC
>JANHFL010009102.1:69231-80626 GCA_032468155.1 Oxyrhabdium leporinum | reverse complement strand
AAGAATGAAATATTTTAGGAAATATTAAAAAGGCAGAATATTATATTTCCCCTAAAAGAGAAATGGAAATCTTAAGGCAGACAGAAACTCAGCCCCAGCTCCCTGCCCCCAGCAGATATTTGGTGTCCATTAAGAAGGACTGGGCCAGCCTATCTACAAAATAAAAGACCTTCAGCTCCAGGGTGAAGAGATTAAGACATGACCCTCCAGGACATAATAGGATTAACCCATCTAGCAGCAGGACTCACTGTATTGCAAAACCTCCTAAGGACATTACATCATCCCAGGCTTCAACCAAACCTATCTTAGACAAACTCCTAGAATTTGCACCTAACCCCTAGAGCAGCCAATAGAATATATTTCTTGCACAGGAACAGGAAGCTCAAGGGCAAGGCCCAAGAGAGAGTATAAATAACCATCACTCTCTACTCCGTGTGGTCAGTTGCCCAGGACCTCAAACCCATGTGGTTCTGTTTATCAATAAACCATCTTTCCAATCAGCTTCCATGTTTCCAGTGTCTTTCTCCCCACTTGGAACTGAACCAGATGGATATTTCTTCTAACAGTGTGTAGAGAAGAGGAGTGCCTCCTTTTGTTCCTTCTGGGTAATTTTACAAGGAATCTTACACAGACTGTTGAATCTTCTTGCTGGGGTGATCAAAGGCATGTGGGCTTAAGCCTTGTTTAAAGCTAGGCAGAAGACAGGCATCTCTGCCATCCCCTAAAATGAACAAAATAAATCCCTACCCATAACTGGTTCACTGAGCACTCCAATTGACCTCCATCATTTACAAAATGGGGTGAATAAAGAGGAAGGAAGAGTTCCTCACACCAATATGTCTTTGTTATGACAGCCTAGTTCACAATGGCCTCTGCCTTTTGGAACAATCTTCTCCCCCCTCCCCCTGATAAATGGTTGGTCTCAACCCTGCAAGTTTTTAGAGAGGTAGTTCTTTCTCCAGGCACTTGGATGAATAAAGTTTCCAATGGTTGAAGGACAATAAATGTTAGTCCTGATGGTCGTCCCACTGTTTTACTTTGCATGGCATGGTTTTGCTGTTGTATTTTTATTTAATGATTTTGTATGTCAACCAAGGTCCCATTGCTTGAATTGGGTGGCCTATAATTATTCTGAATAAAAGAAATAAACTATTATAATGTGTTATTTAGTTAATAAGTGCATAATACCTGCATACAAATGCACGTATGCTAAGAATGTAATCTGGCCAATATGATTCTCAGATAACTTCCTCACTGTATATTTTCCACTGTCAATGCCTATATTCAGTTTTCTCAAAAGGTATTCTCTCAACAAAGCATGTGAGAGCCTAGGAAATTTTAATGGAAGCTTCCTGGATTTAATTGAGCTTTCTTTTTATTGTAGCATCCCTAATCAGATATGCAAAAAGACAAATTGCTCAAATAATTATAACCTTGTTATGCTCCAGGCATTGTTTTCCTTCCACTTCCTTTCCTTCCAGGTTTCTTTTCTTTTTCTCTTTCTTCTTCCTTCCCTTCCTTCCCTTCCTCCTCCTCTTCCTTCCTTCCCTTCCCTGCCCTTCTTTCCTTTTCCTTCCTTCTTTCCTTCCTTCCTTCCTTCCTTCCTTCCTTCCTTCCTTCCTTCCACCATTGATTAATTCTCAGCTTTATAATCCTTTATGCACTTCTCTGTGTAGGATAAAACCAATCAGTTTTGGGAGCTTCATATGAGATTATTTTATTAGGGTGACTGGGGAACAAATTAAAAAAAGAAGGACTGTGAGCCTATAGATGTTTTGGACGAATTATACCCTTTCTCTAAAATGGAAAAAAAAAAGAAGAGAAAGGAAAGAGGGAGATTGTATAGGGGTCCCTATTATACCTGAGCAAACACCAGGTCATTAAACAGAGTGTGATGGGTGATCCTTGACATTTAAGCTGCATATTTAACTCAGCTTTTGGCACCATGGTTTTTCAACAGGGAAAAGGGTATAATTTTCTTTTCAAACCTGAGCAATCATTGTTTAAAAATTTGAAGGTAAATGTAATTTATTTTCCCTCCATTATCCAACCGCATTAGCCCTCTGGCTCCCAAATATTCCCCAAAGGACAAATCTGGAAGCCTTAAATATTTTACCTTGCTAAATTTTAATTAAGGAGGACTGAACATTAATCCTCTCTATTTGCGATAATCTGTTCCTTTTGTCTGGGAAACCTATCTGAGCAAAGGCACGGCGATGCTGTGGGTGGGTGGTGGATGTGTGGGTTTTTAATAAAGTTAAAAAGAAAAGATGAGCAGTATAATTGACAATTCCAGGAAACCAGCATGGTTTGGGGAGCATGTGACATGTGCAGATTGCACGCTGAGTAATAGCTCCTCCTGCAAAATTTCTCTTGAGAAAATTACATGTATATTTCAGCCTTGCTTCCTCCCTGCTTTCCTTTTTTCTGGTAAACCATGGCTCTGCTTTTTTAATTGGCTTCATTTTCTTTGCTGAAGCTAATGATCCTTTAAAAAAAAAAAAATTAATGGCAGGAAACTCTCTTTTTTTCCAAATGTTGACTGGACTCTTGCAAAAGAGACTGAGCCCATTTGCATCATCATCATCGTCATCATCATCAGCAACTGACCGTGAGGTTCAACTGGATTTTTGTGGGGGGACATATCATTTCAGGTTGTTCACGCTTGGCCAGGAGAGCATAGCCAGCTCTTCACATCTCTTTGCAACCACATAAAATCCATCACGGCTAATGGGGCTCATTAAAAAGGCCCTTGTGGGGCTGGTGTGATATGGTTTGTGGTCCAGCGCATCGCAGGCCACCTGTCCAGAGGTACAGCTCTGTGGCCATGGTACCAAGAGGCCAGGTTAGGAGACAGATGTTCAAGACTTCAGCAGAGTAAGCAAGGAGAAGATCTGAAATACGAGTTTATCTTTTCGTAGATAATAATGCTGGTCATTTAGAGAAGGGTTCCCTGTAAGCTCATTTGAAATCAATTGGATGAATTATATAGCTATTTCTTTCCTATCAGTGGGATATTTTTGAAAGAATGTTTGTGTTGGAAGCCATTTGTAAATGTATAGTTGCCGGTGTATCCTTATTTGGAAATGGGACCTTCTAAAAAACAATTTAATTTAATCCCATAATTTAACAGTTCTAATAAAAATAGTATAACGAACAGTATGATTTAACACCACTCTTACCAGCACTGATAATGTTACCTAGTTGGGTAATGAAATGTTTGCAACAAAACAACCAACTTCAGAGAGCACCAGAGACCACAATGTCCAATGCTGAGCTGCAGAAATTCTTTTCTATTGGAACAGTATAATTTAATTTGTGCTATAATTTGGACTTTATGGGCTGATTTTTCTCTGCTCCGTATTACTACAGTATATTAAATAATTAAGCTGGTCTAGCAGAAGTCTCTATCATTCCTGAATTAAAAAAACCTCCTTCATCTGAAACTTGCAAGAAAATGTTTTTGCTTTCCTATAAGAATGGAAAGCATCTATTCCCAATACATGCATTTTAAATGTATTTTTTCCTCAGAGACATACTTTTTAATATGTGGATTTCACAAAACTATGCTTTTTATGCCCAACTTCCCCAAACCGA
This sequence comes from Oxyrhabdium leporinum, assembly GCA_032468155.1. Classification (NCBI taxonomy): domain Eukaryota; kingdom Metazoa; phylum Chordata; class Lepidosauria; order Squamata; family Cyclocoridae; genus Oxyrhabdium; species Oxyrhabdium leporinum. Next base: position 77,029 of record JANHFL010009102.1, on the reverse strand, counting down.
TACATTTTTGTATAGTGAGTTTGTACAAGATACACATTCAGGATAGTTCCTATCAGACTGTGTGACTTAAGCACCCACTCGTGCAATGATGGATTATGTTTTGGAATTAAACCACTTCACTGGGGGGGAAAAAAATCACTTATATATTCCCTACTTTGAATAGAATTCAGGCTATGATGTGTAACCCAATGCTAAAGATAGATTATATTATACTTAAGGTACCAAGCTAGAAACTAAGAGATTGTGACCCAAAGGTGCTTTTTTTCAGGAGGCAACTAGACGTTCTGGTTTTTCTTTGATGACGTTTCTCTTCTTATCCAAGAAGCTTCTTCAGCTCTGACTGGATGGTAGGGAATGGAAGGATTTATTTATATGTCTGCAAGGAGTATAAATCTTTCCATTTCCCACCATCCAGTCAGAACTGAAGAAGCTTCTTGGATAAGAAGAGAAATGCCTTCAAAGAAAAAACAAGAAAGTCCAGTTGCCTCTTGAAAAAAAGCACCTTTGGGACAACCATTACTTGGATGACTGAGAATCTCCACAGACAGGAGACTGTGAGTTCTAATTCCTCCTTAGGCATAAAAGCTGGCTAGGTTCACCAGGAGACTGTGAGTTCTAGTCTCACTTTAGTCATGAAAGCCAGCTGGTGATTTTGGACCACTCTCTCTCTCTCTCTTATCCCTACCCATCTCACAGAGTTGTCATTGTGGAGAGCAGGAGGGACTATTAGGTAGGTTCACTACCTTGAGTTACTTATGAAAATAATAAATGTGGGGTTAAAAAAAAATTCTAAAAATAAATACCTGGTGAATCATATGCTTTGGAAGAGAATGCCTTCACTAGAGATGGTTCTGATGCTGATTGTTTCCTTCCTTAAATAAGATCACTGAGCAAGGAGAAATGTTCAGATATTACAAAAAGGCAGGTTTCTTTTGGAAAAGAGGGGAAGGGCAGGGAAAATGGATTATAAGTGAGGTTTGAGACTCAGAAAGCCTGTACATTGTACAAAAAAACAACAACAACAAAACCCTTGAGGTACAATAGATTGCTTCTGTTAGGTAAAAACATCAGAGGCATGCAATTCTTCAAGATGTAAACCACTACATCTAGGAGACATAAGACTGGACGGGTTTGGTCTAAACCAGGAGTGTCAAACTCGATTTCATTGAGGGCAGCATCCGGGCTGTCGTTGACCTTAGGGGGGGGCTGGGTGTGTGTGTGGCCAACTGGGTGGGCATGGCCAGCTTGATGCCACTCTCCAAACTGCTGGCGTGTTTCCTCTTTGCATTGGGTGGAACAGGCCAAAGCCACGCGCGTTGGTCCCTTACATTTTCCAGGACGGTTCCGTGGACCGGATCTGACCACATCACAGGCCGGATCTGGCCCGCGGGCCTTGTGTTTGACACCCCTGGTTTAACCTAACTATTTAAACAGGAAACAAAATGCCAAAAAAAAAAAAAAGAAGAAGCAGAGAGAGAGATATCATGGATTTTACAGGCTTGGAGATTAGGAATAGTTTATGCCCGAAGTTGATAAACAAAGGAAGTTACAAATGTTCTGGCTCGAGGAAAGAGAATGAAAAGAACCCTTAATGTGGTTTTAATGGTTTGTTGTTCTGTAATTTTGTGACTTTACAATTGGTAATTTTGTGCTTTCGGCTTTGGGGGATTACTCAAGATCTTGGAACGAGGAACAGAATAATCAGGCCGATGATAACCATCACAGTAAAAAGCACCCAGTAATAAGATGACCTCCCTTTTTTTCCACAGGGTTCCAAATGTTTTACCTTCGCAATGGGATTGGAGCACTCCAGCCAGAGATAAGACTGACTGGAAGGATGGATAATTTGAACTGTACAATGCAGCTGAGTTTGAGAAAATTGACAGTTAATTCTCTTTTCTCTCTCAGCTCCCAGTAAACATAAGCTGACCTCTTCTGGCTGCAAAGGAAATTGAAAATGAAAGAAAAATCAATGGCGATGGATGAGTTGAATAGAAGGCACTTGGAACTCTTTAGTGTTTGTGACATGACTTTGATAGCATATCCAACAAGCTTCTTTGTGGTCCTCTCTTTCCCAAGCAGATGGCTGCAGGAAAGGAGTGAAAGCATCAAAGATCTGTACTGATCTCAGCCATATGATTTGAAATTAGTTGGACCGCCGTGTGCAGACACAAGGACTCCAGACTGCCTCCCTGGATGTTCATAACTTGAGTTAGATACATATAAGGGCTATGTTCAGAAGAACTGATGTCAGCTGTGTTATGTTGCTTAAATGGAATCTATAATTTTTATCAATGTAATGGTGCTTCAGAACACTCTTTGAATGATTTACAATGTCAACACATTGTTTGCACATTGTCCCCAACAATCTAGGTCCTCGTTTTACCAAGCTCAGAAGGATGGAAGGATGGACTCAACCTCGAGCCCCATCAGGATCGAACTCCAGGCTGTGGGCAGAGTGTACCTGCAACATTGCACTTTAACCACTTGGCCACCAGGCTCTGTTGTTGTAATAACAACAACAATAATGTAGGCAGTGATTCAGTGTTCCAAGTAGAGTCAGAAAATTTATTTTATTGATTCAACAAATTGATATGGCTGCCCAACTCACACGGGGGACTGGGAGTGCCTTTCAACATCCCATTACAAATGGGAATGAATCAATCATGGCTCAGATAGACATAATATGCAAACACAGTCGCACAGAACATTTATTCTATATGTAACCCAGAATGAAGAAGCTGATAGTGTACACAGAAGTTCACTTGAGTGCTAGGAACCTGGTTGAAAAATCTTCAGCTTGGAATGGTCAGAAATATCAAAAATGGAGTCCTTTACCACTAAGCTAAATAATGATAGAACACTCACAAAATAAATAATGGACTACTTAGCAGCAGAGGTGGGATTCAGCTGGTTCAGACCGGTTTGGGCGAACCAGTATCTCCGACGATCAGCTGGAGAGCAAACCAGTAGCTCTGACGATCCACCCACTCGTGCACTTTTCTGTCCTATATCCTCTCAGCTGATTGGTGTGGCAGAGCGGATTGCCACACCTCAGCTGTGTAACTCCCCCGGAGGTAACATAGAAGGTAAGTGTTGAAGCTGTTTTTTCAAAGCTGTGCACGCACGCGAAGCACGCCTTAGGATCACCGAACCGGTAGTGAAACTGTTTGCAATCCACCCCTGCTTAGCAGCATGCAAAACTTCTATTTGACTCCCAGGAAGGGAAGACAGAGAGGCTTCTGAATGTAACCAGGGGAAGGCGGAAGAGTCAGATTGTTTGAATAGATACAGTGTTTGAAATACATTACCTTTTAAAGAGGTGTTCAGGTTGTTGGATAAGGTTGAAAGTGTTACCTCTGAGCAAACCTTTGGGCACTTGGATTTCTGCCCACTGAGTTCCACAAACTGCCGTGATTTACAGCTAGTATTGTATCTGTCTGATAATATCTATTTACTTACTGTATATGGTTATTGGTCCTGAGTGCAAGTAGTCTAGTGCATCTTTTCCTATCACTTCATACCTAAAGGTTCCTCTCTCTTATGGGCTCCAAAAAGGAAAAATGCAAGGGGGAAAAAAAACCCAGCATGGTGCCAGTGTTTCTTTCCCTTTCTCATAAAGAGTAATGAGAGTCTCTAAGCTGTTTTGTCTTACATTAAACAGCAGGAACCTACACTTAAATAGGCCAGTAAATCTTAATGAAGGTTGGTTGTATCCTTGGCTCTCTGCAAAGTTATCATTAAGAATCCTCGACACTTCAACTTAAGCAAATAAATAAATAAATATTGCAGTGGGGTAGCCAGATAAGGCACCCCCTAAATGCTCTCTATTTCACTCTTAGACCAAGGTCCCTTTCTTGGTCCACACAACTGTCCAGATTGAAAACACAAAGCAGGGGGAGGTATTGTTTTTCCATCCATTATTTGCGCAGTTGGGAAAAGGTAGATCACCACAACAGGAAGGAGGAAGAAGAGGCAACTTTGAAAAAAAATCTTAAGGTAGTGTCTATATCTTATTACCTCCTGACCCAGTTAAATCTTATATGCTAATAGAGGCATTGTGTTTTCTTTTGTTTCATTCACAAGTGATCAATGATGTTAGGATTTGACTTTGATAGATGCTGGTAATGAAGGCTTTGAGTTCCACCAGCATGAAAATAAGTGGAGTTAAGCAAGTCAAACACTAGAGATATGTTGGGTTAACTGTTCTATTTGAACCAAGGTGATTCCCATTCACATGGAATTACCTTGAAATACAAACACAGATTAACAGAGTTGGAAGGGACCTTGTAGGTCACCTAGTCCAACAAGCAGGAGACCCTACACCATTTTTGACAGATGGCAGTCCAGTCTCTTCTTGAAAGCTTCTAGTGATGGAACTCCCACAACTTCTGAAGGCAACTTCTGTTCCATTGGTTGATTGATCTCACTGTCAGAAAGTTTCTCCTTATTTCTAGGTTGAATCTCTCCTTGTTCAATTTCCATCCATTATTCCTTGTCTGGCTTACAGGTGCTTTAGAAAATAGCTTGACCTCCTCCTCTCTGTGGCAGCCCCTCGCATACTGGAAGACCGATATCATGCCTCCCCTGGTCCTTCTATTCACTAGGCTAGCCATGCCCAGTTCCTGCAACCGTTCTTCATATGTTTTAGTCTCCAGTCCCCTAATCATCTTAGTTGGTCTTCTCTGCACTCTTTCTAGAGTCTCAACATCTTTTTTATAGTGTGGTGGTGACCAAAACTGGATGCAGTTCTCCAGCTGTGGTCTTACTAAATAAGCATAGATCAAAATAGAATGCACCCAAAGGTACTTTTTCAAAAGGCAACTGGACTTTCTTTGTTTTCTCATCCAAGAAGCTTCTTCAGTTCAGAACTGAAGAAGCTTCTGGGATGAGAAGCAAAACATCTTCAAAAGAAAAAACAAGGAAGTCCAGTTGCCTTCTGAAAAAGCACCTTTGGGACAACCGTGATCTGGATGACGGAGAATCTCCATAGACAAAATAGAGTGCAGTTTTAATAATAAATGGGCTAATCTCTACCTACCCTGTTTCTAAATTCCATGCTGGAAATCTGAGTTTAATAATGTGGGACTCTTGCTAGAATAAATATCAGTGTAGACTGCATTGTTGTATTTCATTTATACCGAACGTATCCATTTTGAAGATTAAAAATACATAAGCATCAAAATGCAATATAGACCTGATTTACAGATTTTCCAATCTTCAACAGTTTTCATTAAAACAAGTGGATTTGCCTAAGATCAGCATATTTATGAACTTTCTTTTCCCCATTTCTTCATTGTGGATATTTTCCCCCTACTTGTTAGTACTCAGCATGCAATATCTCTGTTGCAGTGACTATAAATTAATTCCCAACAGGTAAAATAGATTTAGAATTATAGCATTCTAAGTTGGAAGGGTGCATTTAGATCATTTGTTTCAGCTCCTTGCTCAGCACATACGATGTAAATTTTCAAACAGCTTGAAGACACTGTTCTGTAAAAATATATTATTTCCTACCGCAGTTGAAAGATTCAGTTCATTGCAATAGCACTAACTTTTGCATTTTTTTTCTCCCGGTGTCTAGTATATCTTCCAAAGGCTGTAGAAATTGGATAAACTGTTTCTTTGGGTAGTGACAGGATGGTTGATAATGGGAGTAGGGTAGTCAAGAATGAGTGGTACAAACTAGCATATTACACAGAGGATTCATTAGTAAGCCACAGCAAGAGAGCTTTGTCTTTGTTTTAGGATTAGTAGTAGCTGGCACAAAGTCCTAAATATGGGATATTTTCAAACCATGAGGTTGCAGGGAATGGGTATGTCTAGTCTAGTGAAAAGAAGGAATGGGGATGAAGTGACAGCAATCTTCCAATATTTGAGGGGCTGCCACAAAGAAGAAGGGGTCAAGCTATTTTCCAAAGCATCAGAAGGCAAGACAAGAAGCAATGGTTGGAAACTAACCAAGGAGAGAAGCAACCTAAAACTAATTTCCTGACAGTGGGAACAATAAACCAGTGGAATGGCTTTCCTTCAGAAGTTGTGGGTGCTCCATCACTGAAGGCTTTTAAGAAGAGACTGGACATCCATTTGTCAGGAACGGTACAGGGTCTCCTGCTTGAACAAGGGATTGAGAAGACCTCCAAGGTCCCTTCCAACCCTGTTAAAGTAACTCTTCATTGCCTTCCATGGCCAGTTAGAATTGTTTTGCAACTTAAAAAATATTGAACTTCCATATGTATGTTGATTGGATTATATGCCACAAAATCATTGAAGTTCCTAGCAACCGCAAGGATTTTCTACTTGTTTACATGTACGTACAGCTGGATATTTTTCTAGTCAATTATCTATGAGTCTATTCAAGATGGCACAGTGGTCCAAATCTTTAGATAAATTGCTATTCTGTTCCCATATAGCCAAAGCATGTGCCATAAATTGGAATACGGTATGGCAATTGGGTTGGACAATAGCAGCCTCCAAGACTACCTTGTGACTGAGAGACTGCCACTGTATTATTGATGTAAGGAACGCCGTGTAATAAAGCTGCCTTTGTTTTATCGGAAAAATATATGTGCATTATCATTGCTTTGCAGAATGGCTGGGAAGCGAGGACTTTCTTTTCAACATCCATCCCAACAGCACAAAACGTTTCTTCAACTCTGCAAACCTGAGTGAACAGGCTATAGCAAGGAGCCTTTTTGCAGTTCTGTGGATCAAGAACAAGCTATTTCAGTGATTGACTTGGTAAGGACATGGATGAACTAAGAAGCTTCTGACTGTCTGAAAGGTCACCATCAGTGTCCTCCAATTAAGATGTTCCACAAAAAGAAGGGATGGTAGCAGACCTCTGCCCAGACATCATTACTTCTCCTTAAAGGAAAGCAGTTCCTTTAAGGAGAACTAATTGCCAACAGTTGCAAAGTAGAAAGCTACTTGGAAGCCAAGTTTATAACACATGCTAAGTCATGGCTTGTGATTTAAAATCCCCCTTAATGGCTTCATCGATGAGTAACACTCAACAAGCGCCATGATTTACAAAGCAGAAAGGCTGGGATTCCTACACCACACAAAGAAGGACAATGCCCACTTTGATTCAACACAATGCACACTATGCTAGATTTGACCTCCCTATCTACTAGAATGAATCAGTGACATTGTGTAGTAGTTATCTATGAAAGAGGCCAAAGTCATTCAGGAGATATCTTCACCACCAGTAACTATCTTCTAGTTTTACTCAGGTTTGATGGGGTTGTCAAGATGTTTGGACTACAAAGCATGAAAGTGAGAATTCGCTCTTAGAAAGTTTAAAAAGAACTGACCAATGAGCACTAAGTATGATAGAAAGAGATTCAGGAAGGTATAGACTTCTGGTGAAATACCATAAAGAAAGGGATATGTCAAAATCTTTGTCTAAAATAGTGGTGTCAAACTCAAACTCAAGGCCCATGGGCCGGATCCGGCCCATGGGTGCTTAGATCTGGCCCTGGGGCCGCCCTGGAAACAGCAAAGGACCGGCCCACGGTGGCTCTGTAGTCACTGGCAGAGAGCTAGCCAAACAAACTAAAAGCAAAACAAAACAAAAGGAGGAACGTTTCCCCTTTTGCATTTGAGCATCCAAGAAGGGACAGGAAAGGAGAACGGGAAAGAGGAAAGAAAAAGAAAAAGATGGGAAGATGGGAAGAGAGCAAGGGAGGAAAAAGAAGAAAGAGGGGAAGGAAGAAGAAAGAAGGAAGAGGGAAGGAAAAAGAAGAGAAGGAAGGAAGGAAGGAAGGAAGGAAGGAAGGAAGGAAGGAAGGAAGGA
>JANHFL010009102.1:33418-52459 GCA_032468155.1 Oxyrhabdium leporinum | reverse complement strand
AAGAAAGAAAGAAAGAAAGAAAGAAAGAAAGAAAGAAAGAAAGAAAGAAAGAAAGAAAGAAAGAAAGAAAGAGATTCAGAATCTGGAATTATCGGAGCCAGCTAATATTCCTATAATTTGCTAGCCAGCACATTTCTAGGCCACATCAGCAAGCAAACAAGTTATAAAGGAGATGCAAAAGAACTGGGGTGTCTCCTTACAATGACCATCAGATTATTATCTATGATACACTTCCTAGCCACCACTGTGGGGCAGAAAAGTAATCTAGACGTTTATTACAGTAATCTTGCTAGCAGGCTTGCTTTCCAGATTTGGTACAGTTTTTTTAGACGGTCATGTGGCTCTTCTTCTGCCTGCTGGCACGGATTTAAAAAAGACAGTGACCCAGGCACACTTTCCTAAATTCCATCTCCTTCAATGAAGGTTGGAGTGGGAACAAGATCCTCAACAGTTTACAGAGTATATATATTTTAAAAAGCCATAAAATATAAACCTAAGTTGCCCCAGTGTTTTAGTATGCAAAACCCAGATTAAAAAGACTCAAAGATTGCCAATTAAAACCTTCATTTTGATGCCTTTAGAAGAACCGTATTTAAACAGACAAATGTACTCCAGGTAAATGGGTACACATACTCACTTAGTGACTGCCTCAGATAGTGACAATTCATAGTTAGGTGATGAAACAATAGCTTTATGACCAATACTTGCATTTAAGACCTTTGCAGATCTGTAAGGCAAAGAAAAACTGAAGTAAGATAAGCACAGTTGTGGTTTCACATAGCAATTGCTTCGCTTAACAGCCAAGTTGCCAATTCCAATTGTGATCACAAAATGAGGACTACCTATAGTTCATTTGCAACCTAAGATTACAAATGCATCTTTATTTGTAACTTAAGTCCAAGGAAGTCTACAGGATTTCCTCTTAAGTAGACATTCATAGGAGCAGGGTGTGAGTCAGCACAAGCCAAGAATCTGAAGATTTTTCATAAATACACATTCTAAAACTCCCCAATTATTAAGATTTAATCATGGCAATAGCCTAATGTACATTTTATTGATTGCAGAAGGAATGAAGTTTTGCCTGGGCCAATTACATGAAGTAATTATTTGAGTATTTCCATCTGGCCACAATTCTGTGTAGGTCCATATTTTGTAGAACGAGGGCCAAGCTAAATAACAATACCACTGTACAGACTAGAATTTAATGTAAACCACAAAATGTTTGTTTAGAAGATTAAAAAAAATGGAGCACAAGAAAGCACAGACTTCTACAATATCTTTCTCGAGTTAACACCAAGTGGCTTTGTTCCTAAGGCCATGTTTGTTAAACTATGGCTTTTACCAAATAAATGTAATGCCATAAAAAGCATCAGCCATATTCTATGGCTAAAACCAAGCCACCGAACACTCAAAAATGGATGAAGACACACCAAGCCAAAACCAAATTAGATTATGCTTAGTACAATGCACAAACTTACACACAAAAGAAAATTAATTGTATTGCTCTCCTGAACAACAAGAAGTTGCAGGATAACGTTATCCAACTGCCTCCTTCTGAATACTGAAAGTTGGGGCATTTTTGGAATACGGCTTTTGCTTTCAAATATATAAAAGAAAAATCCATCTACACCAGATCCAAAGCCTGTACGTCCAGCATATCCCTGCTGGTTTGGCCAAACAGATGACCCAGTTGGAGTTCACAAGGAGGCAGAATACAGAATAACAGAGCTGGAAAAGATCTTCTAGGTCTTTTTCCAACCCGCTTGCTCAAGCAGGAAAAACGATACCATTCTGGAGAAATGGCCATCCAGTCTCTTCTTAAAAACCTCCAGTGATGGAAAACTCACAACTTCCGTAGTGTTGTTCTCACTGTTAGGAAATTTCTCCTTAGTTCTAGGTTGCTTCTCTCCTTGATTAGTTTCCATCCGTTGCTTCTTGTCCTGCCTTCAGTTGCTTTGGAGAATTTATGCCCCTCTTCTCTGTGACAGCCCCTCAAATATCATATCATTTCTAGTCCTTCTCTTCATTAGGCTACACATATATACCAAACACGAGTAAGAGGAGGTAATTTTGTCTAATATTGGTCACTAAAACACATTCTTCTGATACTAGTGCTAGTAACCTAGCCTACACTGCAAGCTAATATTTGCTTTAAGCATGTTCATTGAGTAATAAATAATGGATTGAGCGTAATTTATCAGTTCTAGTTATTTCAGTGTAGTTCTTCCCTTTACTACGTGAGGGAAATAAAATATCCAGTATCTATTGTCCTTCATACTATGCCTAACTTAATTTGCAGCTATAGAGAAGAAGAGTTTAACCAGATTCAAATTCCTTGCTCATTTTTCCTCATCATTGTAATCTTTCCTCTGAGAAGAATTTGAGTTGTCGTTTGCCAACTCTGCAACCATCTTCAAAGTGAAGTGACCAGAATTTCAAGCATGATCACTTGATCATTGTGTAAACACAAACATTACTCTACCAGGCGGCTGCTCTGCTGTCCAACTTCAGATCCTCCAAGGAGCTCTGAAGCCATATAAGGTCCTGATGTGTTACTGTAATAAGAAACAGAAAAGAGACAATTAAGTGACTTTTCTAAGAATGAAAGGCAAATTTGTTTATTAAATGACAAATTATCTCATACCTCCTGCCAAGCAAACATAATGAGGTGTAGCCAATGTGAAAAAGAAACATATTATTCACCAATTAATCAATGGAAGTCCTTGATGAATTGTTCCTAACTGCCAGAGGTTTTAAGGACCGTAGGCCTCGCTTGATCCAGTGGACAACAGTAGGACAACTCACTCAAGTTATGAATGAATGTGTTATGAGGCATTTTCTAAAATGTTTCAGATTGTGTGGTCTAAAGCAGAAGAGTTGGGAGAAATTGGCAACGAAATTAAACTAGATTACTCCAAGAAAGAAAGAACTGGTAACACCAAAATTAATTAAAAGCTTCACTTTCCAACTTTATATTAAAATATTGCTCTAATTGTTTCTCAAGTATAATTTTGATAAATGTTGCTAACTGGGGTGACAGACTTTCCCAATACAGTACCTTGCAAATGTGTTGGATCTTAATTTTAAGAATCTCCCATTGGCTGAAATGTTACCGGAGTTGACGTCCAACACATTTGGAGGGTAGCAGAAATGAGAAAGGTGGATAGATTACAGGAAGATCATAGATGCTACAGAATAGGATACCATAAAACCTGGCCCTTTCATTCTGGTAGAAAAAAATGCTGCTAAAACAAATATTATTGATGTCATGAGTGGAAAGGAATAAATTATCATAAACTTATTAAAGTTAATGACAGCGTGCCTGATGATGTTACCTAGCTGGACATTGAAAACTCTCCAAATAACTAAGCTCAGGAAGTCCCAAGCACTACACAGTTCAACTCTGAGCTACTGATATTCTCTTCTATTTTATATATGATATCTAAAACATCTTTTTTGTAGAACATTGCACATCTTTATGTTGTTATGGGAGAGTTATGCCTTGTAGATATGAAACAGTGAAACAGACCTTTTGCTATTACTGTCAGGAAGACACCAAGCTCAGTGGAAATATATCTTCTTTTCAAGATTTCAGGTTCATCCGCAACCAGAATGACCAAGATTGGCTTTGGTTTAGCTTACAAAACCTGAGCCATGCCAAACATTTGGTTTGTTCAGCAATTAAAACTCAACTTAGCACAAGAACCAGGAGTTTCTTTTGCCTTGCCTTTCCATTCTTTGCAAAAAACTATTTTTCATTCTCAACTAGTAAGAGCCATTTCCTATTGCTTTCATTTTACCAGCTTTAAGTCACATGCCCATTAACAGAGAAAAAGAAAACCTCCATCAACGCTGTAAGAAAAACTGAGGAAATGATGAAAAGCAGAGACATAAAGAGAGGAAAAGGGAAAAGTGGCAGTGCCAAAACATTTTCAGTTCTAACGGTGGATGTTTGGCTTCAGATTTTCAAGCAACGTTTTTTAAATTTGCAAATCTGGAAAGTAGCCAATGTTTACTGGGAACTTTGGTGAGGTTAGAATATTATTAAAAATGAAAAAAACTACTGTCAGTTTAAAAAAGAGCAATGGTTTGGTAAAATTAAATGATTTATTAGCCCGAGGAATTCAAGCCTGCTAAAATGTATTTGTATATATTCATTAATAATTGATCAGGAAGAATAATAAAAATATTGATGAGAATATAGGATATGAAATGCAGAATAACAGAATTGAAAGGGATCTTGGAGGTCTTCTAGTCCAACCCCCTGCCCAAGCAGGAGACCTTATATGATTCTAGACAAAGGTTGTCCAATCTCTTCTTAAAAATCTCCTGTGGTGGAGCACTCACAACTTTGGGTAGCAAGCCATTCCACTGAATAATTATTCTGTCAGGAAATTTCTCCCTAATTCTAGACTGGATCTATCTTTGATAAGCTTCAATCCCCCCCAAAAAAAGAAAGAAAGCAATACAACTTAGGCTAAAGTCTAAATTTTGTTTAGAACTTTGTGGGTGTGGGTGTGTGTGTGTGTACACACACACACTTTAAAAGGGGGGAAGGAGAAATAAACCCTAATGGAAGGAACTGAGGGAAGATACTTGCTCGCTTCAACTCTTTTGTTGTTGAATGATAGTTGTGGAATTTGGAGCAAATGAAGAATAAATTGGAACATCTGTTTCTTAGATATCTAGAAGGAGGCTGAGTTGCACAGACTAATAAATCTTACCTTGTCTCATCTCTGCATCCTAAACATATATATTGTGAAACAGAAGGATATAAGGGAGACCAGAAATGTCAATCAAAAGGATCATTTGAGCAGATGTATCTTCATGTCAGCTTTCCCCAGCAGTCTGAGAGCACACAATTAACGGTGTTATGTCCCACCCATGGTCTAATCCTCATGAAATATTACTGACCTCCTAGGAGAAAGTTGCCAAATGATGGGCAGGTGTACCTAAAACTGCATGAGGTCTGGGAAATGAGACTGCACAACTGTAACCTTGAAAAGATCAGTAATGCTTCCAACAGTTCAGATAAACAAGGCTAAAGTTTATAGCAAGAATAAGACACTGAAAGTGAAGCTAACCATTCAGGGAACTGCACAGGTCCAAGGAAAATCATCATCCATTTGATCCTTCCCACGACACTTCCTTCTTTTTTTTTCAGTTCTAAAAGTAAACTTCCTAAGAAGAGAAAAATAAAATTATTTAAGATCAATAATAGGAGTTCACAGGAGCATCCAATGCAACTTTATTTTTACTTTCTCCCCCCAAAGGTTAGTGGCACTCCTCTATCCATTTTCAACGAAGAAAAAGTAAAAGATGACTTGATGGGGATGCTTGGTTATTGAGTTTCTTCTCCCTTTATAAAAATTCCTGCTTGTAAAATATAAGAATTTATTTCTTTCTTTGTTTGTTTGTTTGTTTGGCCAAGTGTGGTTAGATAGACAAGTACTCTGTCTTGTGTGGTTAGAGAAGTATGGAGGTGGAATATTATTTTAAAAAGAGTGAGAGACAGAGAGAGAGCATACAGAATTGTAAGAGTTAAAGCCCACCATCTCTACTACAAAGATGAGTCAAGAAACATACTATTAAAGGAAGATGCCAAATGGATATTGCACAGCATTCCAAAAACAGGATTGGGCAACCTGCAGGCCACGTCAGCCATAAGTTCATCTAACTTAAAGTTGAGTAACACTACTTCTTTTGAATTTCCAGCAGGAATTTTGCTCATCCATCTCCAGCGTCAGAGGCTGAATCTGGGACTTTCTGCATGCAAAAACTGGTCATCTTCCAGTAATTCATACTCATTACCACAATAGCCAAAGGCTATGAACCACCATTCATTAAGGCATCAAGCTAGAAACTGGGAAACTGAGAGTTCTAGTACCGCCTTAGGCACGAAGCCAACTGGGTGACCTTGGGCCAGTCACTTTCTCTCCACCCTAGGAAGGAGGCAATGGCAAACTACTTCTGAAAAATCTTGCCAGGTAGTCTTTGAGAATTGGACATGACTGAACGGAATGGGGTGGGGGGGAAAGATCCACCATAGAAACGTGGAACTATGCAATTGATTTCCGAGGGCTGTGGAGGAAATGTAGTGATTGTACACAGTGCATACTTTCAACGCACACTTTGCAAAATGGGCTTTTGTTAGAATTGCAAGTTAATTGAAACAAAGGAACAGCCTCTTTTCCAGATTTCCAGAGTCTTGTTTCCTTCACTTTGTTTCGCAGTATTGGATACTTCTACCTGCAGAGTCTTTTCAATTGCTCCAAATCAAAGGTATTTATTTCTGTTGGTAAATTTACAAAGCCAGGATGGCACACGTTTTTCCCACTCTCTTGAACCCAAGCACAACACCTACACGAATAGTAAACATAATCCAGTCTGGATATCTATAGAGATAGATCGATCGATATTTTCCACATTGCCCTGATTATGATGATGCTAACCATGCACGCTCCATCTTCTCGTTTAAGTAAATAGGACCACCCCCTCTGCTTTTACAGTAGTGCTTCATGGAAGCCATGTGTCTGGCCCTGTGTATAAAGGACTACAAAAATGAAACCCCCGAACAAAACAAGAACAGTGATTGTTATCACCTTCTTTTCTGGCAGGGCTGCTGTACCTTTCCCAGCTACGAAAGATTTGACCAAGCTAGTAAAGATGTGTTCAGCAGCTCATGGGAAAAAGTCACTCCAGTCAAGGTAAAACCTGGAGAAACCCAATGCTCAGGATTCAGAAGCCCACCTAGCTTCATTCCTTGCTATCCTTTCCTTCTGAAAATCTTCTTAGTTGGGGAGGGACCGTCCCTAAAGCAGAGTTTTCTGACGCATATCATGTGCATTCAGGGTATGGCAAATATTTTTCAGGCTAAAGCCCACATTTGGCCTTTGGAATATTCCACACACACACATATCCCTAAAAAAAAGGGGGGGGGGGAAAGAGACCATATTGGAAGAAAGAAAAGGAGGCAGGGAAGGAAAGGGGGAAAAGGAAATGCAATTCTATTTCACTGAACTTAATACATCAAATTAATCGCATGCCATTACGAATATGGTAATGTCATTAGGAATATTTGTATTTATTTAATAGCGTTCCTTTTGTGTCATCTCAGAATTTACAACTGGGCAACAGTGTCTTTTGGATAGATTTTCAGGCTTTGTGTGGCCCTGGGGTTTCAGACTATCCACTACTGGAGTAAAATAAAAGCTGAAGCCATCTTTAGAGAATTGCACAAGAATTGCACAAAGTTATTGCCTTCCCTGTCTGTACTGTAATCTCTGTCTCTAAAGTCTGTAGAAATGTTGGATTTAAACCTGCTTCTCCAATTAAATTTATTTTCTTAAACCCTTACTAACTATGAAAATAAATTTTCATTACTGATACTCAGCTGCCATCTAGTGGGTATGAAGGAAAGTCTCCGTCCCTCTTGATTAGATAGAGAGATGGAGATATGTATAACTTAAATAGGATTATGTAACCAAATATAGTTGGTTAATTTTATATATATATAGCAGCGCAGATCTGAGTACTTTTTAAAGGGGTAATGCCAGTGATCTAATCTAATCATATTATCTGCTGATTTAAAACTGACCATATAACAAATTATTACTATTTATGATTCTACCAGCAAGGGAAATAATTTTCAAGAATCAGAAATCAAACCACAGATTTTCCTTGGCTCTCAAATAAGGCAAATAGCAGAAGGCAAGAAACTTACCTTATGCAAAGAGGCTTGTAGCTTTACAGGTACAGGGTGCTGTTTATGAGGAAAAAAATATGTACTTAATAAACTTAATAAGTGCGCTTAATAAACATTTAGGACTACACAAAGCTAACTGATTAGTATTTAGTATTACTGAGCTCTGTAACAAGATATGATCAGGGATCTGTACTTGTGGACCATAAGCTAAAATATATTATTAATAAAATAGAATTGTCATGCAAATCAATTTTAAGTTTTATTAGGCACTTTTCCTGCAAAAATCTCTCATATAGCTCAAGACATTAAGATTTTTTTTAATTTCTACATAGATATATTCATCCTATAGACTAATTTAGATGAGAGATTTCTTTTTCCCTCTCGCACATGAAAATATCAAAACCTCTTGCACAAAAAGCACATTTTTAACATTTAATTAGCATTTTAAAACCATCTCTTAATGCCAGCAGTTATAAAAATATGGAACTACCTAGTTGGAAAATTATTTGATTATATGCCACAATTTCTAACTCTCTACTTTGCTGGCACCCAGCCACAGGAAATCCTCTTTACTTGTTTTCATATTGGGGAGTTTTTAGGGGTCCTAAATATAGATTTTTCACCCTCCACTTGAATTCATGGAGCTAACCTATTACTGGGAAAAAAGATATATCTTTATTGGATAGGAACACAAAAGTAGTAGTAGTCTTACTCTACTTTTCTAAAGGTCATTAAAAATAAGTATATAAAATATAATTAAAAATAATAAAATCCATTTAAAAGGAAACGAAGAACAAAGAAACTCAAAGGGCAAACTCCACCAACCACTAGGACTTTTTCCTGCCCATGTTTCTATGTTTCTGTTATTTGCAACTCATTTTATTCATGTTGCATTGTTTTCCCCACAGGCACGTCTTTTAAGCAAAAATAATAAAACAACCCTGAATTATGAGCCCAATTCCAGCCTCTGGCCAAACTGTTAATTTTTCCAAAGTCAAGGTAAAGTTTCCCTTTTCATTAATCCTCTACCCAGACAGTAAATATGTAGCTTTTTTCCTCAAAAACAAACAAACACTAAATCGCTCTCGGAAATCCTTTCGACGTTTAGTAGCAACACAAAAAAAACACCACCCAAACCAACCCCGCCAACTCCTCCTCCTCGATGACGTCACTCACCGAGCCCCACCTGCACTCTGTTGTTAAAACGCACCCGCCCCCTTTTTTTTTTCAATTCTGTACCGCCCATTCGAGGGCGTTAGCCAATCCACAGCCTGATTCTTCTGCCCGGTTTTGACCCCCACCCTTTTTTGAGATAAGAGTGTTCAGAGTCCTTTTTCTATTGGACCAAGCGAAAGCCACTCGACGGGCCTAAGCATTGCATTGGCAATGATGGGCAGGGCGATTAGCCAATTACATACTTCCTTAACTCCAGCAGTCCTTTCGCAGCAACGCGTTTTATCTTTCTTTTATCTTTCCTTCCATCCATCCCGTCTGCAAAGACGAAAGGAGGTTCCTCGCGCGCCCCCCCACTCTTCGCCTACTGCAGCTTTGATGAGGTCAGTATTTAGATTGCTTCTTTGCATCCCTTTATCCCATCAATGCACTGAATTCCTTTAGATTTAGCTTTTCCTATGATGTGAGCTGGGAACTCTGGGAATTGTAGTCCCAGTGCATCAGAAGGGTCATCAGATTGAGAGAGCCATGTGCATGTGTGTGTGTGTGTGTTGCGTCCAGTTTATTTACCTTTGCTGGAAGGCTTTGTGATGAACTGCACAGTTGGCGGTTGAGGCTTTGCATGCAGCACTTCCTTGATATCTGAGCCAGGATACTTAACTCCCTTTAAGTCAATTTTCTGCATTCACACATTCCAGTATACGATGGAGTTCAGCCTGTTGTAGGAATGCAATCTTTGCTGCTGAAGTGCCCAAAGCTGCTGTATTTTGGCTCGTGTTCTTGGTCCTTCTAACCAAGCCTTATTCCTGGGCAATACCTGGAACATACTTTCTTGCCAGTCGTACATACATATACATATATAATTAACACGGATGGGGTTGTCCTCTGCCTTCTTCAAAATGTGCTTTCAGCTTTCCAATTTAGACTACAGCTCTAAGCTAAAGTCATTGGGAGTCAGCAACATATCAATGTAATGCATAATAGCAATAGCACTTAGACTTATATACCCCTTCACAGTGCTTTTATAGCCCTCTCTAAGGGGTTTACAGAGCCAGCCTCTTGCCCCGAACAATCTGGGTCCTCATTTTACCCACCTCGGAAGGAGGGAAGGCTGAGTCAACGTTGAGCCTGGTGAGATTCGAGCTGCCAAATTGCAGGCAGCCGGCAGTCGGCAGAAGTAGCCTGCGGTATTGCACTCTAACCACTGCGCCACCGTGGCTCATAATCACTATTTCTTGCAGACGTTTCATGGCCCAACTGGGTAATATTATCAGTGTTAAAAGGAAATTGGGTTTCCTTTATTTTTATATACATATTATTTATAATAATATTTATTTATATACATATATTATTTTTATATATGGTTTGCCCTCTCAGTGTTGCTAGGAGGATTCTTGGTGGTTCCTTCTTTAGGCTGTTGTTTGCTGTTTGATTGTTTGTTTGAGTTGGTCGTTTGTCTGAGTGGAGTATTGTTTTACTTCTTACACTGTTTTCTTTTAAATTATTCAGGAACCTGCCCTGCTGTCTGATCCATGCTTGTCTCGGAAGATGGCTTTATTAAAGCTGCTTCCCCCGGATCCAGAAGATGAGGGGACCCAACGGTGCAGGCTTGGTCCTGATGCATTCGCCTTGCTAGGCGCAAAGCTGGGCTCTCTGATCAAGATCACCTTGCCCGGGGGTTCTTGCCTGTGCACAGCCTGGCCAAGGCACGATTCAGCTGATGGCTACTTGCAGTTCGACCTCAAATGCAGGACTTGGGGATTAAGAGAAAGCCAGCTACGAAGGCAGACCGTGAGCGTGGATCAGCTGAGAGTGGTAGCCTGCCCCAAGCTAAGACATGTGACGGTCCGAGTCATTTTTAAAAACCAGGCCTCAAAAAATGCTCTTCCCAAAACGGCGCTTCCGGAAGTGGTGCGAGAGCTTTTGAGAAAGGCCTGCGTGGCGTGCCAACACATCGTGACTTTCCCCCCAATTCTGGGCAACCCTGTTGAGTGCGTCGAAATATTGTCCACGGGGCCGTCCGACCCAGAAGAAGCTGGCTTGATCACCCCCCAAACCAACGTCCACATTAAGGAGACAATCACGTTGGACAGATACAGTCGCCTGATGGGGGACGGTTCGAAAATCCGGGTGGGGGGCTTGGATGAAGTCAGCCGGGCTTTAAAAGAAATGATTGAACTGCCCCTGCGTTTCCCGAACAGCTTCAGAAAATTAGGCCTCTCGGTCCCAAAGGGAGTTCTTTTGGTGGGGCCGCCGGGAGTCGGCAAGACGCTACTGGTCAAGGCGGTGACTGGAGAAGTCGGGGCCTGTCTGGTGGGCCTCGGTGGCCCTGTGGCCTGTGGTTCGCGGCCTGGCGAAAGCGAGGAGAACTTGCGGCGAGTCTTCGAGCAAGCGAGAGAACTCTCCAGCGAAGGGCCCACCGTCCTCTTCATTGACGAGATCGATTCGTTGTGTCCGAAGCGGGGAGCTTCCGGTCATGTCCCTGAACATCGCCTGGTGGCTCAGTTGCTAACTCTCATGGATGGATTTAGCCAAGGACATGGGCTGGTCATCGTAGGGGCAACAAACCGGCCAGATTCCCTGGACCCTGCCTTGAGGAGGCCAGGCCGATTTGATCGGGAGGTAACTCATAGTTGTGTCTTCCAGTCCTTCCGCCAACTGGGTGGTGCTTCCTGGAGATGGTTAGAAAAAGCCACAGGCTAGGTACAGGTTAGTCCTCAACTTAACAACAGTTCGCTGAGCGACCACTCAGTTACAACGGTACTGAAAAAAGTGACTTATAACTGTTTTATAAGGGACTTATCCCCATGGTCCCCTGATGAAAATTCAGATGCTTGGCAACTGACTCATACGACCCCGGGACACTGCCAACCATGTTACTAACGATTGCAGGGATTCACTTAACACCAGTGGCAAGAAAGGTGGTAAAATGGAGTAAAGTTCACTTAACAACTGTCTCGCTTAGCAACAGAAGCTCTGGGCTCAGTTTGTGGTTGTAAGTTGAGGACTACCTGCACTTAAAAGCATCAAATGGATTAAAGCACGGCTGCCAATTGTCCCAAAGATGCTTTTTCCAAAAGGCAACTGGACTTTCTTGGGGTTTGTTTGTTTTTTCCCCCCCTTGAAAACATTTCGCTTCTCATCCAAGAACCGAAGAAGCTTCTAGAATGAGAAGCGAAACGTTTTCAAGGAGAAAAGACCAAGAAATTCCAGTCACCTTTGGGACAATCATGACCTGGAAAATGGAGAATCCCCGTAGACGTGCTGCCAATTGTGTGCGTTGGAGGACATCACTCCGAAAGGAAAGCACCGCCGTAGGAAAGGAAACCGAGTGCTTAGATTCTGTAACGCACACAGTCCTTGTTTTGAGACCGCCTTCGTCCTCCTGGGCCTTTTGAGATCTGGTCCAGATTAAGCTTTACTTGCCCGGGGTTCTGCAAGCCTTTGTTAACGGTTAACAAAATGCCCGTCTTTTCCATCTTTTCTTTAGATTGTCATTGGGAACCCGACCCTGAAACAAAGGAAATCTATTCTGCAGCTGATTACCGCCGGCATGCCTGTGTCAGACAACGTCAATTTGCTAGAACTGGCAGAAATAACACCGGGTTTTGTCGGGGCTGACCTCACCTCGCTCTGCAGAGAGGCCGCCATGCACGCCCTGTTTCGTAATGGCACGGTAAGAAGCTCTTTCCCATTTCTCCGTGTGGTGTGTTTTCTTTTCTGCCAGGAGGGTTCTGTTGTGAGTTAACTTGGCCTTCCCAGCTGGTGATCTCCATATGTGCTGGATTTCAGTCTCTGTCTCAACTCTGGCACACAGCTGCTCTCTTCTACAGGATACTGGAACGCCTGACGTTCCCTCGGTTACTTCAGCTGATGCTCTGAAGGCCAGTCCCAACTGTTTACAATGAGGATGCGTTGTAATACACGTTGCAATAAAGGCATAATTTTGGTTTGACATAAGGGATGGATCCTGTCATGATGGCTTGTAAACCACGTTCTGAGGAAAACTCAAGGCCCGTGGGCCGGATCCGGACCGCAGGGCCACCCTGGAAATAGTGAAAGACCAGCCTGCAGGGCCTCTGCCAGTGAAAATGGAGCTCGGGAGGACCGCACGCAGCCCCCCGAATTCTGTTTTTGCTGGAAAAAAAGCTACAGGAGGATCCCCCCCAGCCCCCCAGGGCCACCACAGATGCCCCCAACATGAGTTATGAGCTGGCCGTGCTCACCCTGGCCACACCGATCCCCCCCCCGAGGTCAAACACAACCCTGATGCGGCCCTCAATGAAATCAAGTTTGACACCCCTGTTCTATGGCACAGCATATTGTGGGAATCCAGCCTATTTTAACTTTTTCCATACAGTATCCCATCTCTTTGGCTTTCCGCTCCACCCTCCTTTCTTCTCCTTATTATATGATTGTAAGTACAGGTAGTCCTTGACTTACAACAGTTCGTTTAGTGACCAAAGTTATAACGGCACTGGGGAAAAAAGCGACCCGTGACCATTTTTCACCCTTACGACCGCTGCAGCTTCCCCACGGTCACATGATCGGAATTCAGATGCTTGGCAACTGGTTCCTATTTATGACGGTCGCAATGTCCCGGGGTCATGCCTTTAAATTGGGGAGTAAAGTCAATGGGGGAAAACAGATTCACTGAACAATCGTGTTGCGAACTTAACAAATGCAATAATGGTTCACTTAGCAACTGTGGCAAGATAAGTTGTAACATGGGAGGAACTCACTTAACAGTTGCTTCATTTAGCAACATAAATTTTGGGCTCGGTTATGGTCGTAAACTGGAGGATTACCTGTAGCGGACCTTTACCCAATGATTTTAGCAAAGTGGTTTCTATGTTGTCACCGACTTCCATGAATGAATCTGTTTTTCTAGAGAAGCAGGTGTCATCGTGGGATTTCCTCGGATTATCAACCAGTTCTAGATGAATGGGATGGTTGGCAAGTTAGCGCCTTTATTCCGTCACGCAAAAGCGAATCCGTCTTGTCTACTTCTGTGTGCCTTCAGGATTCAGTTTGCCCGGTGGAGATGTCAGACTTCCTCGAGGCCCAGAAAAAGATCCAGCCGTCGTCTTTCCGAAGCGGAATCGGGTTAACGGACTTCAAGCCTGTCTCATGGGATGCGATTGGTGGCCTCGAAGACGTGAAATTAACATTAAAACAGGTAGACTGACAGAGCAGAGTCTGAAATGAAGACCGTTCTGGGTGGCCTCCAAAGAGATTTCCGTACTTACTTAATACATTCGGATAAACCCGGCCTGCATTCAAATAGCCTTCAACTTCACCACCACAATTGGGAAAACAGTTTCCCTGCTAAGCAAGGTTGTTATTAAGTGAGTCACACCTTGATTTGACAACCTGTTTGGCCCTGGCTGCTGAGTGCATCGCTGCAATGGAGCAAATCAAACGGTCGTTAGGTGACTCCGTCTTCCACCATTGATTTTTCTTGCCAGGAGGCCACAGACGGTGATCCCATCATCAGATGCTGCAACTCTTGTAAATACTCGTTGGTTGCCAAATGCCCAAATTTTGCTCCTGTGACCTTGGAGCTGCTGCAACAGTTGTTCAGCACCGTGATCGGTTGTTAAGTCACTTTGTTTTAAAAATAAAATCGTTGCTCTGCTCACAAAGTGGACTAACATTCAGAAAGAGAAGACCTTCGACGTATCTTGCTGGGGCACAGTAGGATATGGGGAAGCCCTGTCCTCTCAAGCCAGGGTTTATGATTTATCATGATCTGTGACTCCAGGCAGTTGTGGCTTGCTCAGAAAACTGGTTGGGAGGTGAATTGCGTTGTGGGATTTTACAACATGAGACATTCATGGAAGGTTCTGCTCTTTTCCTGATTTGCAGAGCATCGAATGGCCAATAAAATTCCCAGAAGCCTTTGTCCGGATGGGGCTGGCCCGCCCAAAGGGCATCCTTCTCTATGGACCATCCGGTTGTGCCAAAACGATGCTCGTGAAAGCAGCCGCCTCCTCTTCTCATTGTTCCTTTCTGGCTGTGAACGGCGCTGATCTCTTCTCACCTTTGGTTGGAGAATCAGAGAAGATTTTGGCTCAGGTGCGGTTTTTGTTCCAGTGAGGATTGAAAGTACAGGTGGTCCTCGACTTACGGCCACAACTGAACCCAAAATGTATGTTGCCAAGACATTTGTCAAGTGGGTTTTGCCCCCTTTTATGACCTTCCTTGCCACAATTGTTAAGCGAATCATCACAGTTGATAAATTAGTAACATGGCTGTTACTAGTGAATCTGGCTTCCCCATTGGTTTTGCTCGTCAGAAGGTCGCAGAAGGGGATCACATGACCTTGGGAAGACAGCAGTGGTCATAAGTATGAGTCAGTTGTCAAGCATCTGAATTTTGATTGCATGATCGTGGGGATGCTACAAAGGTCATAAGGGTGACTTTTTCCAGTGCCGTTGTAACTTTGAACGGTTGTTAAGTCGAGAACTATCTGTATGTATTTTTGTTATTTATTTCACAGCTGATAGACTTAATCATCATCTTCTTACGACCCCATGATCCCTTGTGGGGTGGAGTCTGGGCAACTGAACGGAGCTGAGTGTTTACTGGCCGGATGCCCTTCCTGTCACTAATGAGGAGTTTTGTTCAGCAGTTATATTCTCAGTGTGTCCAGAGAGAGAAATATCTGCCTCTTACCTAGGATCAAACTCACAGCCTCCTGATTGTGAGGCGAGAGCTCCACCTCTAGGCCACCCTCAGCTGATAGACTTAATAGGCTTAGCTATTTGATCCTTTTCTGTTGTTTTTTTTCCCTCCAAGGTATTTCGTCAAGCAAGAGGAAATACTCCAGCAATAGTTTTCCTGGATGAAATTGACGCGATCCTGGGATCCCGATCGGGAACTAAAACCGGGTGTGGCGTCCAAGAGAGAGTTCTTTCTGTCCTTCTCAATGAGTTGGATGGCATCGGAGTCAAGTTAACTGAGCGAAGAGGAAATAAAGCAGAGATGGAAGATGAGAGTCAACAACCAGCTGAAAGTGATAAAGAGGTATATAGACGGACACAACAACAAGGGATTCAACGTTAACTGGATTTTGTACTTAAGATAATTCCGGAATTCCTCTTTTACAGGTAGTCCTCGACTTACAACAGTTCACTTAGGGACTGAAGTTACAACAGGACTGAAAAAAAGTGACTCAGAACCATTTTTCACACTGGCGGCATCCCCATGATCAAAATTCAGATGCTTGGCAACTGGCTTGTACTTATGACGATTGCAGTATCCTGGGGTGATGTGATCCCCTTTTGCGATCATCTGACGAGCAAAGCCCGTGGGGAAGCCAGATTCACTTAACAACCGTGTTACTAGCTTAACAACTGCAGTGGTTCACTTAACAACTGTGGCAAGAACGGTTGTAAAATGAGCCCAGCGATGGGCTCAGTTATGGTCGTAAGTCAAGGACTACTGGTATAAGATCAGATAATTATACCCTGTTGAATGATACAGGAGAAATTCTCTTTTGCCTCTTGTTTCCTTAGCTGAAATAAAGCATAAAACCTGCTGGTGGGCTATCTAAAGCCAAGGAAAGACAAGAGGGTTTAAATAGTTAAATGGCTAACAGTTCCTCATTTCTATCAATTTACTAGTTAGAACTTCAGGAAGTTTTTAACAAAGATGTCATAGTCGTCGCTGCAACAAATAGACCAGACCGGTTGGATGATGCTTTGCTACGTCCGGGACGCTTAGACAAGATCATCTACGTTCCACCGCCAGATGAGAAGGTATGGCATAAAACTGTAGATGAATTTCAAATTAAAGTTCATTATGTCTAAATATTCTGTTTTTAGTGAGAAAGGACATATTGGAGTAGTGTTGCTCATTTCAGACATCCAGTAGTTGAGGGGCTGCCACAAAGAAGAGGGTGTCAAATTATTCTCCAAAGCACCGGAGGGCAGGATGAGAAATAATGGTTGGAAACCAAGAGAGAAGCAACCTGGAATTAAGGAGAAACTTCTTAACAGTGAGGACAATTCACCAGTGGAACAGCTTGCCTCCAGAAATCGTGGGTGCACCATCACTGGAGGTTTTTAAGAAGAGACTAGATAGTCTAAAATGGTACAGAATATTTAGACATAATGAACTTTAATTTGAGCAGGGGGCTGGACTAGAAGACCTCCAAAGTCCTTCCATTTTATTCTATACCTCCAAAGTCCCTTCAGTCTCTAGTCTGAATATATATACATCTTTCCCTTGAAAGATATTGGCTGGGCTTGTACCTCATCGCAAGCTGTGGTTTATTTAACTGTACTTATTGAAGTCAATACTGGCCAGATTGGCATAAGAAGATGTGATAAAGCCACATAACACACTAAGCCACAGCAAAGCGAATGCATTGGGCATACTGAGATGGGTGACCTTCTCATCCTTTCAGCAGACCATCATTAAGGAAAGTATAGTTTTGTACAGTATAATCTATGTCTAATCCATGCAACCATATGCTTTACCAACACTGTGTGCATTGCTATTTTTTAACTCATTTTGGAGGGTGGGGGGGCTTTTAAGAGTGTGCAGATCACAGCCTACAAAGTTAGTCAAATAACTCTGCCTCCTTCTTGGTGTTTTAAAATAGGGAAGGCTTTCGGTTCTGGAAATCTGCACGGAAAGAATTCCAATAGATTCTGAGGTCTCCTTAAGAGATATAGCAAGTCAAACGAATATGTTCTCCGGAGCTGATCTTCAGAATCTCTGTAAAGAAGTAAGTCCTTTTTAATTTATAATGCCTCGGTGACAAGATTTAAAGAAAGTGGGGGGACAGACTAGTAAACAATTGTGTGTGTGTGTGTGTGTGTGTGTGTGTGTGTGACAGCCCTTGACTTAACAGCAGTTTGTTTAGTGATCATTCAAAGTTACAACGTCATTGAAAAAGGTGACTTATGATCGTTTTACAACTGTTATAGAATACCTGAGGTCATGTGACCAAAATTCAGCCACTTGGCAACTGGCTCATCTGAAGCCAGATTCACTTAACATCTGCAGTGACTCATTTAACAACGGGGGCAAGAAAGGTCATAAAATGGGGTGAAAAATCACCTAAATGTCTTACTTGACAACAGAAATTTTCGGCTCAATTGTGTTCATAAGTTGAGGACGACCGTTATATGTATATATGTTTATGAGGATGATTTATATTTCATTTATAATGAGTGTTTTTCCTATTTTATTTTTTATTTTTTTTCTCCTAGGCTGCTTTGCTAGCATTGCAAGAAAACAAAGTGCAAGCCACAGCTGTGAAATATAAACATTTTGAAAAATCCCTGGAGACTGTGAAGGCATCACTAACTCACAAAGAGTTGCAATTTTATGAAAAATTGTTTAGAATTCAATAATATAATCTGCAAAGTGACTATATGCCAACATATATAAATATTTTCGCCTTCAACAATAAATTGAAAGATTTGTAAAAAGTGGGTGGAATAATGAAAGGAGAGTAGCCAAAATGGCTTAATGCATTTATTTAACCTATTTTATCCGGCTTTCCAGAATTGTTCAGTGTATGCACCACTGCAGCTCGAACAAAATAAACCTTGCTGTTTAATGTGATGTATAAGTCCCGTCGTATTCAAGAAACTCAATTCTTTATTTCAATATTTTTGTAACTTCGTATGACTGAGTTCTATTATTCAATAAAAGAAGTTACTCAATGAAAGGTCTGGTATCTTTTGAGGGATTCTTGGCTAGCTCATCATTTTTGCTAGTCAGATGTAATTGATTAGCCAGGCAAAATGCCTTGTTTGTAGTCAACTTATTGTGAAATGTGGAAGGAGCAGCAAGAAGGTGGGGGAGATTCCGTTACCATGGCGATTGGTGCACCATTGAAAGGCCTGAAGGACCAAGTTAGGGACCGGTCATCCTGGAGAAAACCGACACGGTCACTAAGAACCAACAATAACTTGATGGTATGCAATTATAATAGTATGAACAAAAAAATGGAGTTTGAGAAAAGGGGTTAATCACAGAAAGGATTCACAGCCATAGAATTTCAGTTCTTCGTTGCCATCGTCTACTTACTATGTTGTGCTAGGGCTAATTTAAAAATAAAACTGCCCCCAATGAGTAGGGGCTATATTCTCAAGCCAGATTTTGGGGAAACTGCAATTGACGGAAGGAAGGAAGGAAGGGAG
>JANHFL010009102.1:11693-33318 GCA_032468155.1 Oxyrhabdium leporinum | reverse complement strand
AGGAAGGAAGGAAGGAAGGGAGGGAGGGAGGGAGGGAGGAAGGAAGGAAGGAAGGAAGGAAGGAAGGAAGGAAGGAAGGAAGGAAGGACCAACTGCTTCTAACAGACCTTGCCCTTTGTGTTCAGACTGCTGCCTTTTTCCTGTCACGCTCTAAGGACTCGACTTGGGGAAAGAAGAGGTATCTCTCCACTAGAAGCTAGCAAGACAAGGGAGAGGTCACCCTTCTTGTCCTCCATCTCACGGGCCACACCAAGAAAGGCCTGAACAGTAACAGAAACAGGGTGAGAAAAGGGGGCTTGGCCAGCTGGGTGGGCAACAAAATGGAGCCGAGTGGGCCAAGGAAGCAGTGTGACCCACCAGTCCAGGTTGGGCAAGGAGACTGGGCAAGGAAAAGCACCTGGTGAAAGAAAAGAAAGGAGGAAAGAATATAATACAATAATAACAGTTGGAAGGGACCTTGCAGGTCAGATAGTCCAACCCCCTGCTCAAGCAGGAGACCCTATGCCATTTCTGAAGGGAAGGAGAAAGAGAGGAGAGAAGGAAAGGAAAGGAAAGATCTAAGTTTAGCATGTCATATGAATGCAACCGATAGGTTTCAGGTGACCTGGAAAAGGCTGTTGTGTTCCACAGGATGTGGAAATGCAATTGAAACAGGGTGAACACGTATCTGGGGCAAGATGGGAGGCGCATTTCTTCCACTTGTTCCAGGCCTTATGGGCTTCCCTTTGCAACCAGGCAAGAGGTGAGAGAGGGGAACCGCCTCCACATCTCCCCGCCTTGTGGTATCGATTTTCCTAGTCCACAACTGAGGGTCTCCTCCATCACCCTTCAAAGAGACGGGGTCTCCTTTGGCCGCGTTGCAGCCCAGGCCCGCAGGCCCTAACTAGGATGCAACTTAGGTTCATTGCGGCCTTGCAAA
The DNA here is from genome assembly GCA_032468155.1 of Oxyrhabdium leporinum. Taxonomy (NCBI): domain Eukaryota; kingdom Metazoa; phylum Chordata; class Lepidosauria; order Squamata; family Cyclocoridae; genus Oxyrhabdium; species Oxyrhabdium leporinum. The sequence goes on along the minus strand of JANHFL010009102.1, from coordinate 32,399 downwards.
ACGGTTTGCGTTTTGCTGTTTGCCAAGTGCTTGGGAAGAGATAGGTTATGTTTCATGCAGTAAACCACTGTTCAGCAAACTGTGGTTTGAGCCCCTTGGGCAAACCTGATTTTCTCCGCTGCCAGAGGCTGGGTCCAAAATGGTGCCCTTCTTGTCCTAGGATTGCATTTGGACAACCTGCTAACCCAGAGATAACGATTTATAGCAAGCAATATAAAGTAATGCTCTCTCAAGCAATGCAGCAACCTTTCTAGCAAGCAATTTTGGGAGCCTTTTTCGATCCTCTGAAAATGCAGGTTTTCTGTCAACGTGCTGTCGAATGTAACTCATTTTCACTCTCTGCTCCTTCCTCTTCTATTTGTTTGTTTGTTTATTAATTTTTTATGCTGCCCATATCCCCTACCAGGTGACTCTAGGCAGCTCACAAGTTATAATACCGTCCCCAAAATTGGCTCTACGTTTTCTGAGCACAGCGTGAGGTTAGGGCAGTGGAAGTTGTGTATTGAAGCAATTCCTTGCAATTGCCTTCTCTGTGGATCTGGAAGGCCTTTTTCTCTTCCTATTCCTATTACTCTCGGTGCTATCTTTGCTTTCTTCTGCCACAATCATTCTACTTCTGTTTTCAGGTCTTTGCATTTTGGGGTTTACTTCTACTTCTATTATTATGAGCCTGTTGCCTTAATCACCGCCGTGAAGTGGTTCTCACATCCAGACCCCATTACAATCACACTCTCACTTTACCTACTAACCCAAGGCACTGAACATTGCTTCACACACCCAGCAGGGAGCACTCTAATCTTGTGCAATGCTCCTATAAGATCCATAGTGGCTTGGGACACATCCAGCCACCTTGGGCGTTAACAGTATATAAAGGGAGAAGTGTGTATCACTGAAATTTTCTGCAGATCTGCTTAACCAGGTTGTTGTGATGAGGGAGGAAGAGGGCTCTTTGATGTATTCCAGGGAGGAGTGATAAATTGGAAGGGAGAGGGGAGCACCTACCCAGAGCGGTACCCAAAAGATGCTTCCCGAAGATAACTCTTTGGAACTTTTTTTTTTCTTTGTCCTTCTCTCAGAGTTGCACCTGCTTACACCATGCCAATCTTCCGGTATCTGAACAAGCATAGAGAGGTAAGTTTTGGGCTTTGGTATTAGACAAATCGGAGTGAGGGTATCAACTTGTCCTTCCTGTGCACAGCAAGGGAAGAAGCATGCTTTGATGGGAAGTTGCTGTCCCTGTAAACCCTCCAGGGAGAAGGAAATATTGGGAAAAGACGTTTGGGAAGAAATATCCTGTTTTCTCCTGAAGTAGATAAGATAGTTTAATGGATCCTCTTTGCTAAGGGAGGGCTTTGTGTCTTCCAGCTGATTCCTCTGGCTATGATTATGACTACCACACTGAGTGGGATGGCATTCACCGGCTTCAGAGCCCTGAGAAGATCAGATATAGTGTAAGCAGCACCCGTTTCTTTATTTGACACCCGAAATAATGTTCTTCTTTTTACTTCAGATCAGGGTCTTTCCTTTCTTGTTGTTGTTGTTGTTGTTTTAATTTTAAGATAAATGGGGTATGAGGGACAACAGACGAAGGAATAGCATTTTTCGCCCCCAAGACTGAAGATGCTAACACAAGAACGAAATTGTGCAACAAGGAATAAAATCAGACAGGGCTGGGAAAAAGAAACGTTTCGCCCTTTTTTTTTCGTTGTGTTTTATTTCTCAAGAAGGAAGTGGCCTTTTCACAAGAGTCTTTTTCAGGCAAAGTTCAAAAAGCCTCTAATGCAGAAATCGAAAGAAGTCTTTCTAATTTAAAAATGTTTTCTATTTCAGTCGGAGTGTGTTTGTGTCGGTGTGTGTTTATTTATTTTTTAATGGAACATTAAGAATAAAGCTTGGTGAGAACTGAGTTTAGGTTTTAAAACCCACAAGGTTTAAAAATGCTTTATCTTTTAGTTGGATGCTGAACTTTTTCATTATGCAATTAAGGAAGAATCCCATTGCTATAAAAGAAAACGGTTTACCTGTATCTTAGCAGTATATAAGCAGATTTTCCACATTACTCTCTAAAGGAATTGTTTTCTGAATTAGCATTTAAACCAGAGTTGTAAATTATTCAGCCAAAGTACAGTCAATGGAAGTCTGTGATGCTAACTTCAAAATAAATCGAGAGGCGTTATTGAGTCTTTTTTTAAATAGCTAAAATACGGTTTTATTAAGCTGCCGTTTAGCCAAAGGTTATTTTTATCTCATCCATAATAAATGCTGCCTTTTGCTTTTAGTATTGATAGGTGGCACAATCCTGAACCTTGGGAAAATGTGGATCCCAGGCAACCTCAAAAGGTAATGAACTTGATAGGTTAACAAGTCCTGGACTGTATGATGAAGAGTCTAGATTCAAAGAGTAAGAAACCGACAGATATGTAATAGATAACTAAATTAATTTTTAGTGCTATTAATATTTAGCGCTAATAATATTGGCTAATAGATAAATAGAATTGTAGGTTTTCATTAAGTTGTGATCAGCGTTGTTAAAATACCCCAATCAAATTCAATACAAATGGCTTATTGCAAGACCGGACTTTGTTTATCCCCATCCAAAGGAAACAGGTTTAGCTTTGTGCATTATACATCCATAATGGTGTCAAAGCTCACAGAATAAAAGTCATAGAAGACAGATAGAATTTAATGCAGAATTGTATTAAATTTCAAAGGGGGAAAGTTGGAGCAAAAATTACAACCAAAATTGTTGTTGTTGGGGAGGAACAGTCAACAATCCCCAAACAATCGCCTCACAATCAGGAGGCTAACCTATCAATGAATTCTATTTCCACAAATCCACATCACAACCAATATATAAAAACATACAAGAACCTAAAACAAAGTGTATGTTCATTAAACCCCAACAACACGCCATATTTCTATAACAAAAACATCCCCAATCATCAAAACCCAAAGTCAAAGCTTCATTTTCATCTTTATCAAACAGAAAGTCTGAAATGGGTGCCCTCATCAAAAGAAAAGCAGTCAGATTGTTATCTCGAATCAAAGCATTTTGCCATCTCGGCAAGGAATAAAAATCTTATTTTACATTCTATAATGTGAAACGCTAATCTGAGTGATATTTTGGAGGGGGGGGGAGGGAGAAATCCCGAATGCCAGTAAGCTTGTTAATCTTTTGTCTTTTTTTAAAATCTTTTGTCTTATACGGCAGCTGTTTTCAATCCGTCAGAAATGGGAGCCCATCCAAGAGCTGGAGGAGGTCCGAAAAGTTTACAAGGGGTGAGGTCCCAGCCTTTCCAAACGGCACTCTCTGAATCTAGTGGAATCATTTCTGCACAAACTAGAGGATAGAAACCAGTGTGCGGAAATGCTTCTGCTACATTTTTAGAGTCTCTCTCCATTATGTGTTGGACTCTGGAGGAGATTACTGTTGGTTTTACAAACCGCCCAGCCTAGAACCCTATTGCGAAAAAAAGAAATACGTGTTACAAAGGGCAGCTCGTTGTATTTGTTTTGAACCCTGTCCTGTTTCTTCTAGAAAGGCTGAGCGGCATTTCTCCATGTGGGAGCTTTAAAAAGAGTTGGGTTGTTGTTGGGGGGGGGAAATACGTTGTCGTTTTATGTTTTCAATAAACTTGGAATTGATCGAGTAGTTTAACAGGTCTCAGACTGATTGCGATTCTCACTTATTTGGGAGCATTAAAAAGAATATTGTTGTATCGTCTTCAAGGAAGGATCCAGGTTGCCCACTACTTCTCTTCGTATCATTCCATTCATCCAACATCCTAAGATGAAAGTTTGCTCATTTATCAATAAGCCACAATATGTTTAGCTACCTCTGGTTTTGCCCTTCATCTTACTCTTTCTGTATGCATTTGCTTTGCAATTCTATCTGCATTCTTTTTTTTTGCATCACTAAACCACATCAAGGTGCTTCTTTTGTACTGATTACTCACTTTTGTGTTTAATCCACATTCTTACTAATTTATACACTTGCTTCCTTTTTGGTCACACAACTATCATTTGATATAGTTGACCCACCCACTTACCGTAGACATTCCTGATTTTACATGGATAAGATTTCTAGAAAAAGTTAGGTGGGGAAAGTAAAGTCTCCCTTATCAAGAAATATTTTCTTTACATTACAAATTCTGCTTTTATAAAATATTTTTAAAACAAATGTTATTTGAAAAAAAAGGAATGATGTTGAGAAAGAGAGAGAGAGAGAGAGAAAACGGAAGATAGAAAAGATGCAACATTTCTTTTTACTTAATTATTCTTGAGTACAAGAATGACTTGACAGAATGCAGATAACCGTCTGAGATTTTTTTGTCACAACCTTCCAGATTTCTAAACAGTTTCCTTTACACGACATCGGCTTACAAACAATTTCACAAACTAGTTTTAGTAGGATGATTTTTGAAAGGACAAGTGGTGGTCATTTTGGGCAAGCCCATGCTCGCAGCTTAGTTGACATTTGTCTACAGCTGAAAGAAGGAAACAGAAGTAAGTAAATCAATTTTGAGCGTCAACATCAGAAAACCCAAACTTAAAAGGCTAGGTATCCCTAATTAAATTCCAAGGCTGAGACTGAAATGCCACTTCAAAAAAAACAAACAAAAAACAACCAATCTGGTGACACAAAAATTTGGTAGCCCGATTTATGAGATGCATCACTCGCTTCTTGCTTCTGCAGCCTCATGAGTTTTTAGGACCTAAATCAGAGCAAGAACCTGGGGGGGGGGGGCAGGGACAGCAGGGGAATATGGATGCAGTTGTATTTAATATATAGACCAAGTTTTGTTTCCCTCCCGAAGAGTTTTACACCCATTCTTTCTTTGGGATCTGCTGATCTTTTTATGTGTTGTACGGTAGGTAACTTCTTGCTGTTTAGGTTTGAAAAGGTAGCAAGAAACCAAGATTTCATTTCCCTTTTTGGGTGGTGAAAGGAGTGATCTGTCTATCACATAGCTGAGTCATAGGCGTACGTGCTGCAGAAGGAGGAAGCAACCTTGAGTATATGTTTAACGATGAGTAATCACCACGCGATATAGTGTTTCTATTTCCTTGAAATTTGGTTGCCTGGACACCAAGATGGACAACCTACAATCCTCAACATTACACTAGTTTTCATATCTTTGACTATGCCCCTGGGCGGCTATGTGGGTTGGGCCCAAAGGTTGAAGAGAGCAGCAGTCAAGTCTTGAAGGGCTTCTAGTTAACTGTCCACTCATAGACAAGCCTGGTTGATTTGCAGACAAGAAGAAGCATCTTACTCAAAACTTCAGGACTATCAAATCGTGGATCAAGGGAGGTTCTTGAAGATGCTCATTTGTGGCAGGTGTGACAGGTCATTTTTCACACTTCTAAGTGTTCATCAGTGTGAAGGAAGGTGAAAAATGACAAGGCAGGTGTTGTGACTGATGCAAAATCTGCCTTGTGTGACATCACGATGCAAATATGAAAGGGTGGAACTTGTGTTATGACATCACGGTGTGTATTTTGGCATGTAGTAAGGAACACACTGTCTGTCTCCATGCAACACAATTATGGTAGATGGTTCATGGTTCTGTGAATTTTGCATGCCCTGACAGTAGGTAACCTTAGAATCCTAGCTACACTAAGCATGTTTTGTGAAAGGATGAATAGAGTTGCCTATACAAATCTGCTCTTTAAAACACACCTCTCTTTTTGCACAGTTTTGTTGGTGAACAACATGTAGAATTTCATTCTCTCACTGCACTACAAGTGCACAGCTCCAAGCTAGGACTCCAAGTAGGCATCAAGAGGTTTCAGTGCAGCTCCAAAGCTCTCCAATATTGCCATTAAATTCATACTGTTAAGTCAAAAGGGGGAAATAATCAGCCACCTCATTGACAAATGATTGTAAAATTATATTTAATTTTAATGATGTTTCAGTGAAAATCAAAAACTTTGGTTTATCCATACCATTCACTACTTTTTGGAGGATACCACTAGCATACCATTGAAAGGTTAAACCCTCATACGGTTCCTCCCAGATCTTGGAGAAGCAAAAGGTTGTAAATCAGAAAGTCCCTCGTTTCTTGTGCGAGAAGGACAACTCCATCTTATGATGAATTCTTAGCAAGAGATCAGCTATTTTTTGGGGGGTTTTTGCCTTGACATTGTCTCTATTTCTCCACGGTGGATATGACTGTGCATTCTGCACGACGAAAGTAGGCTCACTGCAGCCACAATAACCTGTGCCCAGATGTTTAAGTGTTGGGTTCTCCAAATAGTTAGTTAAGGGTGGGCCATTTTCAGAAGTGACAAGGATTTCTTTCCTTGCAAACATCTAAGAGCTTCGGGTGCATCCTCTTGTGAGGGTTTTCAACGCAAGCCATAAATGCCTTTGTATTTTTCCTTCAGAAGCACTTTAAAAAGAAAATCATCACAGCAGCCCAACCCCATTAACTATGGGATAGACTATGGATCAGAGGCCCTAATAATAGACTTGGCTTCTTACCACTGAATCAATATGCTGTGATTAATTTTGAGGCAACAATGTCCATCGGTTACTAGCTATTTTAAGTTGAAGGTGGTGGAGAAGCTTCTAGGAAGGACACTGATGTCCTTTGTATCATCCACTCCAGTTGTCTTTTTCATTATGGCCTCAACTTGCTCAGTTTTATTCCTTTGAGATCACAGGGAAGAAATATGTACGACGTCTCCAGATTTTTGCCCTCTCCAGTTAAAATGATATGGAGGTAACCAACAAAGAAGATCTGCCTTATTCTTTGTCATCCCTCTAGAACTTTCTGGAATTCATGTCCAGCTGAGACATCTGATGTGAGAAGTCCAAGTATTAGCCAGGCCACGAGAAGGTCTATACTTTTCGATTAACTCTTTCTTTCCTGCTGATGACCATACTCATTTCAAGTCAAATAAACATGTCCTTTTGCACACGTAAACCTTACTGTGTCATTCCCACACATCGTTACACAGGCAATAAATGTTATTTCTTTGCTGAAGATAAAAAATGAAATATTGTACGTACAAAAATCTGTCTACAGAAATCCAAACCTATGTAAACATCTATCTTCTAGGCATTAAACACTAGATCTTTTCCTCCTGGCCTTTTGAGAGATCTGGCCATCTCGTCACGTAAGGTGTCTGCTCAGTCCTGACATAACAGTTCTGTCTGATCTGGGAACCTTTCCTACATGACAGGTTCTCCTCAGTTCCCATTCGTTGCTCCAGGTCAAGTTGGAGAGTTGCTAACAACTGTGATAAAAATAATTCATTGATTCTGGCAGGGATCAGCTCTTGGAAAAAGCCCAGTAAAGCTTTCACATTAAATGAACATCACCTCCCTCTTGCCTTGCTACAATCAGTTTGATTTTGTATCCCTAGGGAGGCTTCCCCTACAGCTTTTATTATCTGCATCAGGCATAGAAGTCACCAGCAGAATACAGCACAAATTTTCTACACACTTTTACCCAAAGGGAACAAACTCTGAACTGCATGGAGAATTGGTACGTCTATTGAAGGTTTAGAAGTTCATGAGAGGTCTCTCATCTTAAGGATCGTTGCTTTTGTGTTGAGCCTAAGAGGCCGAGGGTTTTCCAAACGAAAAGCTGGTCTGACTCAGCACCATATTGTGTAAGGTAAAGCCACATGTCAATCCTGGGTCCCATGGGAATAAGGGTGGGAGCTGTAGAGAGTAAGGAAGGCGACCTTGATGGAGATACACAAGGACCTGTTATATGGGCAAAAGAGGCTGCACCATATTTTAAGTCCGGAACAACAAGATAATGTTTGGAAGATGCTTACTAGAGTTTAAGATGGGAAAGGAGGTATCTATGTCTGTCTGCCCGTCTGCCTACCTATCATTTCTATCTATCTATCCATCCCACTATCATCCATCTATCCATCCATCCATCCATCTCTATGTATCTATCATATCTCTTTTTCTCTCTCCTTCCCTCCCTCCTTCTTCGTCTTCTCTCTCTCTCTCTCTCTCTCTCTCTCTCTCTCCCTCTCTCCTTCTCCCTCTCCCTCTCTCTCTCTCTCTTATCCTGCTCATCTCACCCAAGGCAACTCTAAGTGGCTTACAGACAGATGTAGCACAATCAGACTTTCAAGATTCTGTTATCACAGCCAATCTCAACAAAAGTCAAGCATCACCACAGTTGACTTCATGAGTATACACGCACACGTCGTATCTGGATCAGCACCATGGAAGTGTTTTGCCCTTATCTTTCTTCACAATGTTTTCTTGGTTGGCCCAGTCTAGACAACTGTCTGACACTTCCTGAAAATCTCTCCTTCAAGCGTTCACCAGGTCTGCTTTGCTTCTGACTCTAGAAAAGATCAGCCCGAATGCTACCCACGTGCTAAGAACTTGGTAGCTTTTTGAATTTTTAAATTGTTGGTTAGACATCCTCTCAAGGAGTCCAATGTGGCAAATACGGCATTCTTCCCAACATGAGATAGATTGGGCTGAAACCTTGAGATTTTTCCATTATCCTCCAGCCAACCATCATGGCTGAGATTGGGTTCAAACCCAATTTTCCTCAACTGTTGTTCAACATCCTGAGTGCAGTAGCCTAGAATTTCTCCCTCGTTTCCAGTACAGTTCACTTTATAGCCCTGTTGTTCTCTATGTACTAATGATAAGTAATTTTATGATCAATAAACATCTACAGAAGTGGAATCTAAATGAATGAAAGACATCACACAAACAAGTGCAAAAGGCATGCCAGTTGTAAACACAGGGAAATAAGAAACCTCATAAAATCTCCTTTGAGTCAAAAGTCCATCATCAGTGTCATCAGGTATAAACTCATACCTAAATAAGTACAATCAAGCGCTCACACCCATCTACACATCAATCTTTTTCTTTATGCCATAAATTCAAAGGAACAAATAAACATTTAACCACCATCATCTATGAGACGGGCAGCCCACGTTTCATTCTTGAGTCACATGATCAGAACAAATAAAGTGCTAAAGGATAAATATTTTTTTATCTCAGGCCCCTTCCTCCTGCAGATAAGACCAGCAAGCCATGGGCAACCTGCCAAATCACGGCCTTTGAAAGCTGTTTAACCAACTGAGAAAGTTTGCAGCTGAACGCTAGGACAGGCGCTCTCAGTGGCTATCAAGATGGCTGGGCCATCCCAGAATTCTGGTCTCAGAATCCCAGCTCAGACATTTAATGATTTGCATTTAAGGAGCGAATGGAGGAGAGAACCATCCCAATGGGGGAGGAGGGGAAAAAAAGCAATTTCAAATTTAAGGGAGGTAAATCTAAAAAGTAAACTTCTAAACAAGTTGTAAAAGGAACTAAAGGAGAACTTACTCAAAAAGCCATGAGAAATTGCATCACAACGATGCTGTTTTGCATAGCGTTTGAATACAAAAGAAAAAAGCTTCCTGAAAATCCCACGCTTCTCCCTGCTTCCTGAAACCTGGTTATTGTATAATACTGTGAAATATGGGACTATCCACACCCAGCAAGAGATGTTTATCAAGTCAACATCACTCATAAATGTCCAGAATACTTGGTCCAGCCAGGGTAAAGGAGAAAAAAAATCCCTCCATCCCGTTCTTTCAACAGCCAATCCCTTTGGGCAATTCGGTTTGCCTATGTAAGGTGCATTGTCATTGCAACCACCTTGGGCTTTTATAGGACGGTAAAACTCAGGGTTGCTTAACTTCTTGACCTTGAAGCAAGGAAATGAGCTGAGAGCTTTGAGGAAGGAAGCTATGGTTTCTTGCATTTGTGTGGTGTTTAAAAATAAGAACATTTTTTGAGTGTGTGCGTGCAAAGGTCTGTACCCATCAAGGCGCATTCCGCCCTTGCAAAGGATGCAATCATACAGCTCAAATATTTTAATGTAAGGCGCATTCCGCCCTTGCAAAGGATGCAATCATACAGCTCAAATATTTTAATGTAATGTGATTTATTTATATCTATTTGTGTACATCCTGTCTTGATTATTTTCACAAATAACTCAAGGCAATGAACAGCCCTAATATTCTTTCTTCTTTCTATTTTCTCCACAACCACCACCCTGTGAGATGGCTTGGGCTGAGAGAGAATGACTGGCGGAACTAGAACTCACCATCTCCTGGTGATTGGCTGAAGATCACCCAATTGGCTTTCACAGCTAAGGCAGGAGTAGAACTCATGGTCTACTGGTGATTGGCTGAAGATCACCCATTTGGCTTTCATGGCAAAGGTAGAACTAGAACTCACCCTCTCCTGGTGATTGGCCCAAAGTCACCCAATTGGCTTTCACAGCTAAGGCAAGCCTTAAACGCCCAGCCTCCCGCTTTCTAGCCTAGTTCGTTAAGAATTAAACCAAACTGGCTCATCCTTTTATCTTTTAAATCATTTTTAATCATCATTTTATCTTTTTAACGTTTCTCTAGGGTGGCATTGTGTTGCCTGTAATGTTTTCTTTTGCATTTTGGATCGAAATAAATGTGTTTAATTAATGCAGTAATGATCACCAAGGAATAAGGCCAGCCACACTTGAAATGTTTTGGATTGGCACTTAATTTTGACCCGCCTGAGTCAAGATACAACAGCGAATTAAATTGGCTGCCAACAAGGACATGGATGCAGCTGGAGCCAGGGTTAGAATAAACCTAACCAAAGGAATGGCTAAGATCTACTGGGTCAAGCCTTTTCGAGATTCTGGATTTTGAAGTCTCCTTCCTTTTGTCATGCATCCTACATCAATGCAGTCTTCTTTTTTTTTTTCTATTGCCAATGGTTTTTTTTAATGGTCCATTGCTGAAAAACCAGAAGTAGCTAGAGAAATGCATAATACAGAAATAGGATTAAAACGTATTGATCCAGTTTACCATTTCAAATGCTGAAATATACTTCAGAGCAGGGAAATTGCCTGTGAAGTCTCCCTCCTTTCTAAGGTTGTGCGTTCGGTTTATTTTGAGAAAATATGGGCCATGCATGGATTTCCTGAACTAGCAGGGGACCAGTAACAAATCTTTTGCAAGTGTTCATTGAGGAAATACTGAAGGAAGGAGGCTAAGGGAAACCTCAAGCATGTTGTCAAAGATCCGTTTCAAGGAAGAAGTGCAAATTTTTACTCCGGAACAATCAAAATAATTTTCTCAGTTTAAAAACCTGCCTAAAACCACTGACTGGTTTAGAAGACGACTTCTTAAAAAGAGGTTCTTTTCCCATGTCAATCAACACACAAAAAAAGTGACTAAACCTGGTAGCAAATTTAGCAGAAAGATGGATGTATGACATGAACTGGTAGAAGAGAACACCGAAAACGAGGGGGCAAGATAGGAAAAATATGTTTAAATAAGTGTCCATAAATAGACTCCTGAGTATAGCTCTTCATTTCCCTTTCAGCTTCTTTACCTAACCCACTAATGCACTTTGGAGAGTATTATATTTCTTTGAAACAAATGGAGAGCGCATAAAAGAAAGGAAATATTCCTATTTATAATAACACCATTATTTTCTCTACTGAAGATTTTGCAAATACGTTGCAAGGAACGTCTCTGTACAGCAACTGCCAACGTGAAACGCCTCTAATCTCCGTTCTCTTTTAAACGGCGCATTTATTTGTTCTCCTTTAGAAGACAAAGCAGGGTGTAGATACCATTCTAACTGAAAAGGTATTTATCCTGCTGTCTCAACGTGTTATTTCCCATCTTATTTCTTGGAAAGAAAAATAGAAAAAGGAGGAAAAAGATAACAAAACAATTATACATACAAAGGCCTAGTGTATATTGTATAATGCTTTACGCAAAGTTACATATAAAGAATGCCCTATTTCAATCATCCCTAAATAATCTTTGTTGCATGCAAGGCAGGGTTGATCAGCTTGCCTTCTAACGTGCTCAGGATGGGAAATTATTCAACCTGAATTGAACTTTTATCAACTTGGAACTGAAAATGAAAGAGCAAGATTTTTTTTTTTGTTGGAAGAGGTGGGTTTTTTTTTAATACTAATGGTTGGTGGGACATCTAGCGGCCAACACTGGAAACATTTCTGGTTTTAGTTTTTTTTAAGATTTCATCTTTTAATATATCAATCATTTGACATTCTTATGCCAACTCCTATGCAAATGTAAATAAATTTAGGAGCCATAAATACATTATATTTATTAGTACAATATATGAACCCAGCCAGTTCAGCTCACGGTGACTTATACACCTAGCCACTATAGTTTAATAGGTTATAGGTTAAACAGATCCTGGCTTAGCATAAGAAGCCCAGTTACTGAATTAAACTTTCTATAGAAGGCTGAATTGGAACAGATTCATTAGAGATCTCCCAACCAGCTCCCAAAGGGCAGGTTGAAGACAAAAGAGGCATATTTGTTGTACGTACACACACCTTCAACAATCATTGTTTTTGGTATGTCCTGTTCCTCCACTTACCACTGCTTTACTAAAATTGCAAGTGCCTGAGGACATGGTCTATGAAGATAGGCAAAAGTAATGTGGGGTATCCAGTTTGAAGAAAAGAAGATTTAAGAAAGACAGGATAATGTTCAGATACATGAAAGGAAGCTACAGAGACCTGAAGTTGCCACCAAGAATGTTGGGTGGTCAAGTCATCGCTCTTCCTTCCCATATCCAGCATTCACCCTTGTCGGAGCATTAAACTATACTATGATTGGTTTGGTTTTAGGTCTTGAACAGGGCTTGTCAACCTTGAGAATTTTAACCTTTGTGGAGGTCAATTCCCAGAATCCTCCACCTAGCATCAATTACAGCTTAAGCTGGCACCTGAAGGCCCCTTGATTAACTGTTGGAGAACACCTTTCAGTGTTCTTGCATTCACCTTACATGAAACCAACTCAACACACAACGCAGATTATGGTCCGGTCACCATGTCTGAACCTCACTCGTTGAGGCTTGTTCAGAAAAGTGCGGCTCGCCAAACTATGCTCTCCGCAGAACCCGCACGCAACTCTACACTTCAGGTTTAAGCTATGCACGGTTTCTATCGTTAGCATTTGCAAAGGTGTACGGTTCAATGCTCCACCTTAGAAACTCAAGAAGAAAAAAAACAACACACAAAAAATCCTGGCAGATGGTTTTTGTTCTCCTGCCCACGGAGGAACTCGAATCGCACGGAGAAGCTGCTGCTAATCTATTGCTGTGGCTTCAATCACCTGTATTTGCATGTGCACACCTGGCCGGCCACCCATCTGCCATGGAGAGAACGGCTTCCTGGAACAATGATTAACTTGAAAACACGTCTGCTTTGCTGCCATCAGAGGTTCCATTAAATAAGCTCCTACTGCAACAGCCAGAGAGAGAGAGAGGGGTTGGTTGTTTTTTTTTATCCCGTTATTGCAGCTTCATTATTACTATTCTCTTTTCTACAACTACGCAGTTAGTCCTCAACTTACAACCATAACGGAGTCCCAGATGTTCATGGCTAAGCAAGACAGTCGTTCAGTGAGTTTTGCATATGCCCGGTAGTTATGCAACTATATAAGTCACTGCTTTTATCTGAGCAACATTTGATGACTTTTCTTGCCACCGTTGTTAAGCGAATCACTGCAGTTGTTAAGCTAGTAACATGGTTGTGAAGTGAATCTGGCTTCCCCGTTGACTTTGCTTGCCAGACCACATAACCCCGGGGCAGCTCAGCCGTCGTAAAAAACAAGTCAGTTGCCAATTTTGCTCAGGTGAGCCTGGGGATGCTGCACGTTGTGTGAAAAACAGCCGTAAATCACTTTTTTCAGTGCTGCTAGAACTTCGAATGGTCACTGAAGAAATGGTTGTAAGTCGAGGCTTACCTGTATGCACCCACAGCATTCAGATATTAACCTCTGTTTATTAAATAAAGTATAATTACCTGTGTTCCCACAGCATACCAAACCAAGCACAATGCACCATAACCTATTAAAATGATTCCCTCCCATGTCTCAAACATTATCAGCTGCGATAACAGAGTAGATAAATGGCAATTTTGAAGGTAGCATATCCCCTTCCTTTAAAACTATGCAATTAACTGAGCTTGGTTACTGCTTTTCTGTAATTACACAGAGATGCACCGGATTGCTTAATTTTTTGCTTATCTCTGAAATGTGGTACCTGCTGACATAAGCTTGGCTAAGCAGATTACATGCACCATACAGTACTTATCTCTACTCAGTTAAAGTCCACAGCAAACTCAGATGAAAGTCAAAAATCTAAACACCAAGGATTTTCATGCCACAAAAGAATAGTAGAAGGAGATGTATGTGGACAGTTTAATAACCAATGTAATAAATCCACAGGAATGTTAACAGATTGGTTTCATTTAAACAAATGCATATAAAATTACAGCTTTTTATAAAAACTCTAAATTACAATACAGATCTAACAAACCCTCAGTTTCTAACAAATTGGCACTGTAAACCAAAGCTTAATGGAAATATGCCACTATAAATATTTTGAGTGTGCAGAGCGATCTGACTTTCAGAAAGGTCTTATAGACAGGTATACTTTAAAAAGAAAGTGTGATTATGGCTTTGTGTTACATCACAACGTAGCAACCCAGGTTTCTACCATTGGTCTCTGGGTTAGATATAACATTTGCTGCTGCAGGATTTTCATTTTGTGTTTGCATATATGTATGTATGTATGATTTGTGTGTAGATATGTAATTTTCATACACACAGAGTTTGTCTTGGGGTGGGTAGACATATTGAAAGTTCCAATTTCATGCAACATCAGAAGGTCAAAAAGAGAACTTTAAGACAGTTTAATCAAGGTACAACACCAACTTTGTGCAGGTAATTCATCAGCCAGATGATTTTAAAATTATTATACTCTTTGCCTGAAACATATGATTTATTCTCCATAGTAATATAATTCTAAATAATTATAAAATTTTATGAACTTGTCCTCAGAAGATAAATATTGTTCCTAAAAACTACTAGGTCACTTAACAATTGATTTTCCACTATGCCACATTTCAGTTTGATCAATTGAAATTTGCTGGCAGATTCTTATTTCAATCATGCTCAAACTGAGACCCTCTTTTTCCATTTGTCATTTGCAGCAACTATAAAAATGCATATTTTTTACGGCTGGTTGCCTCAGATTTCAAAGCCAAAATCCAAAGCATCCCATCTCAGCCATAGACTCTGCTATTGTATCATCAAAATATTTAGTTTCTAGTTGTTTAGAAGAAATAAAGAGATACAAAGGCAAAGAAAGTGTGACTTAAATCTAGTTTTTAATATCGTTTGTGACGACATTTATCCACATCAAAGATAGGTGCCTTCCAGATGTTTTCAATGTCATATTCTATCAGTCCCAACTGCCATCGAAAAGAAATAGATGAATGAAGGGAAATGTACAGGGTCCAGGTTAACATTACAAGATCCAATCTAGGTCAGTCACCGGGACCAGAGGCTTTGTCTTCCAAACTTTTGGACTCACGCTGGAGCCCGTCCTCAAGGAAGTTCTCTCTCACCAAAATGAAGATGGGCTCCTGCAAGAGTCTGAAAACTTGGAAGACTAACCCTCTGGTCCCATGGAGCGAACCAGATTGGATCTTGCAGAAATTTAAGAGGTATTCCGACACCGGGGAAGCAAGTGGTCTATCTCTGTCCTCCATTTAATCCAGGTTTTATATGCCTAGGAACTAACCACAAGATCTCACGTATTGTTAGTTTCTCCTTATCCTAGTTTTCCTTCCTTCGCGCTCATGATTCGGAACAACTCATCCACAATTTTTGTACCTCTGTTGCAGCAGATACTACAAAAGCTGGTTTCATACCAACAACAAAACTCCCCTGTTGATTGTATCTTTCATAAGCACAGATGGGTCATTGTGGAAAAAGCCATATATTTACCAGAAAAATACATCAAGATGAAACCAAAACCAGATTCTCATCATTTTAAGTTCTGGAAATTGCAACTCTTTTGTTTTCTTTTTCTCATCAATATCTACCTTTCTGTCTACTGATTTGATTTTTGGAGTTTTCTATAAGCCCTTTCTCTTTCAGCAAAGCAAATCAATCACAAAGAAGTTTCTACAGCACATTTATTTAGTAGAATTAAGATTCAGGTTAATCAAATAGCCTTTTGAAGCAGGCGACACGAGCTACTCAGGACGACTAAGAGGAAGGCTTTCAAAATCAGTCACCTAGACTCGAAGAAATTAAATATACATTCCTACAATACAGGACCTATATCAAAGCATATGAAAGTCGATCCATTTATTTCAAACATAGGTGGGTCCTGCCCCAAAGTCTTCAGTTAAACAAGTGGTGGTTCAGACTGGATAAAATCCTTCTACCACGGAAAGTACTACTTAAAGCTAAATGTCCAAAAACCGGCTACACGTAAAAGCCAATACCAATTCAAGTTTGTATTAAGAGACAACTTATTAAAAAAAAAAAATCTGTTATCCCTGCAGCACTTTTATTTTTATTTTTTTAAAGATAAGGAATTAAAAACCCGGAAAAGGGGGAAAGGGGAAAATACTTAAGGTAAACCAATTCAGGGATCGTCAACTTTACAAATTGCGAACATGATTGTGGGTCTTTTTGTTTTTGTTTTTTTTTGTGTGGTTTTTTTTTTTGAAATTCTGTTGAAAACTCAAGTAGATAAATTTCCTGATGCTCCTTCCGGAGTGTCAATCAGGACAGTTAAGATAACGGCAATGTGGAAGCTGCCCTCAGCGAGGAACCTGCCCAACCGTCAAGGGATGTGTGTAAACAACTTCTTGGAAATATATTGGCCAGAAAAAAACCCCAGCAGAAATGAACGGTGGTAGAAGAATCAGAAGTTTGTCTTCGTGAAAAGAGCCGTGCCGAAGCTCAGCCCGACAGCTCCAATCGCCGATACGACACTAAAGGTCGGAGCTCAAAGCCCTCCGTTCCCTTTGTATCTTATGCTTATTGCTTTGTGGCCCTTTGGCTGCAAGATTAAAAAGGATAAGGCAGCGAGTCTTCCCGAAGGTTGGAAAAATTAGGCACTCTGACAATTCGCACAGGGCTTGTTCTCCTGTCGCCTGTAGCTTTGGAGCTGGATGGAGCATTGATAGACGCCAAAGGTAGTCATCAGCAATTGTCTAGCCTTGGATTGGATCTCCTCCCACTTGGGTGAACAGCCAGGAACTGAAAGACAAGAAAACCACAAAACACACACACACACACACACACACACACACGCCCAAAAAATAAGAACAACTGTTTGTTGACTTCTCATGACGCCTCTATGGAAGGTAGCTCTCCCGAAGAACAACCAAAACTATCATGTTTATTTTAAAAGATGGGGAGATTTTGACTCTGATCACTCAATCAGGGATTATTTGAATGTCACGTTATCTCCTTCCCCAAGGATGACCAACAAGAACTACTACTTCTTCAAACTGATCAGGATCCCCAAATAAAGCATCTGTTGAAGGCAGCAAACCAGAAACTCCCAGCCTTACAACAATGTATTGGGAGTCATAGTCTGGATGCAGTCCTGGTCCAAGTTGGAGATCTAACTAGTAGATCATTTAGGTGTGTGTGTGTATGTGTGCATGTGTGTCTGTAAGTATATATGTATGTATGCCTCAGATGCCTTAATAGCTCTGCCATTATCTTGACAAATTTTGAGACTGAGGGAAGCAGCTTAAATGGGAATTGATTGCTGTTATAAGCAAACCTGAGGAGTCCCTGGTGAGCTGATCTGTTGGGAATACACAAGCTTCCAAAGGTTTATTGATTTCTCCAGGTAGGATTGTCTCGGCAGTCGATTTTAGGGTTTCTACCTTGAATATCCTCTATTTAATGAACTGGTTGAAGAGCTTTTCAAGTTCAGAATTACCACGCTCCAATTGCTCCCTCCTGTTCTTGAGAAAGATGGGGGGAAAATGGAAATATTCTTGAAACATTTCTCCCATAGATGCATTCTCTATGGGGTTTGTTGTGATATAGTAGCTTGAAGAACTTTCACAAAGCCAAAGATTGGTCATAAGGAAGCTCTTTTTAGCTCTGCATTCTTACTAGGAGAAGACTTAAGTTTCAACCTGTCAGCTCCATCAAGACATAGAACGGCAGAGTCCAACCACTGCCAATCCATGACCAGTTGACAGGCCAACCTCCTATAGAAGCAAACATCATCTTGTCCACTCATTCAGGTGTCACTCTGACCCATGAGTGGCTAAATCTTCATCTTAGAACCCCAGTGGGGGGGGGGAATACAATTTAATCTAAATGTTTCTTTAAAAATTCATTTTTGATCTGGGATGATCAATTAATTTGTTTCTTCACATCCCTTGCCTGTTTTGTGATTTTTTATTGCCAGCTTTCAATTAAAGCCTTTCTCTCTTATTTTACTTTACAGATCGTATCTAATAACTAGGTACCACCTGAAGCAAGTATTTTAGAAGCAGTGGATCAACATATTTTACCTAATTGTAGGTGGACAATGGCAATTGTTTTTCCTGATGTTAGAGACCAGACATACAGGTTTTCCACTGAAAATACGTCTTCGATTTTCATCAACTCTTCTTTAATAAGGTCCACATTTAAATGCCTTGGAACTCCTACAAACCAAACAAAGAACCAGGAACAGATTTTTCGGTTTAGATTGAAAAATATATGCCATACATGAACAATTTGTAAAACGATAAAAAATAAAACAGTTGCTTTGGAGGATTTGCTCAAAACAGCAAAGTTTGCGAGTAAATCTTCTGAGTTGGAAATTACAGTCTCAACTGTGGTCACATCAAGGACTGCCTGTGTATTATATGAAACAAATCAAGCTACCTTTCCTACGTTGATAGTCCAACATAAAAAAACCAACAATTGTACCAGAAGGCCGGATAAGAAACAATGGATGGACACTAATCAAGGAGAGAAGCAACCTGGAATTAAGGAGAAAATTCCTAACAATGAGGACATTTAACCAGTGGAATGGCTTGTCTTCAAAAGTTATGGGTGCTTCATCACTGGAGGTTTTTTAACAAAAGACTGGACATCCACCTATCTGAGATGGTATAGAGTCTCCTGCTTGGGCAGAGGGCTGGACTAGAAGACCTCCAAGGTCCCTCCCAGCTCTATTCTGATTCTAAACTAAAATATTTGTATTAAATGTCACAACGCAACTGTATAATGAAGTCATTTGATATCATAAGATGTGCGTTGTTATTTTAACACCCATCAAGGCTTGTTCTGGAAGCTACTGATGCTGAATAAGAGTTAGATTGAGTAGCGTTAACCCCATCAAGGTAATGATGAAAATTATTACGAGTGTGTGCATCATTTTAAAAAGCCCCCTGAATTCTATCTCTTCCCAGTCGCCGGCTGTTTTTAACAGCACTTACCTTCAAGTACAATTATTCCCGTGTCCCATATGATCCGAAAGGTTGTAAAAGCCACAAGAACTGAAAATATGTAGGTACATATAGGATCAGCAATCTTGTATTCTGGCTGAAATGAAAAAAAAAAAGATTAAAGCCTTATAACAAAAGTCCCTGGCTATAAATATTTTTGAAGACTTAGAAATGTGGGGGAAAGAATTTTTGAAGGATGGATGTAAGAATCGGTGCCAAATCAATACGACTACCATAGTTATTCCTTTCCTACCCCATCCATTCATTTCTTCACTAAATCGGGTGTCTTTGGTTTGGCTTGGTTTTTACAACAATTGAAACACCCAGAGTTATTTTGGGATAAATTGGGGGAATATACAATTTGTGTTTGCAATGCGCAGTTTTCCACCCTGCTTATGTCAATAAGCTATACTTGCAAGAACCAGTTTTCTGCAAGGGGGCTAATTTGTAATGTGCTTTTTCCCACACGTAGCATTTTCCTTGTTGAGAAGATGCTGGCCAACTCCATTTGTTGACAAGTGCACAATAGGACCGAGTCTTCCCAAACTTTCCCATGAATAATAAATATTCTTTAACGCAACTTCATTGCAACTGTAATTTGGGCCACGACCGATAAGAAAAGGGAGTATGCAACTGGAGAACAAAGGCTGTTTTGTATGCAGGATATTAAATGCTTTTGGGGGTGGGTGGGTGGAGGAAAAATCAGCTACAGAGGATCACTGAACATTTCAGATTAAAAAAATATATACTGATTTATTTAACTACCTTAATTATCCTTGACTGCAGTGCTTGGACTGATAGGCAGTTTGAAATACAGTTAACCTTTGTACTGTACTGAATGTTTTTGCAAATGAGCCGAGTAGCACAATACAGTCTTGCTATAAAGAAACAGCCAGGTTTCAATACCAACATCTGTATACCAAGTACGATCTACAAGAAGAACTTTCCCAGAGTCTTTCTTAATCCTTGAAAGCTCAGTATAAATGTGGTAAAACGGTCCAATAGCACAACTCCATGTACTGCATTTATTTTTAAAATGTATTGACCGCCCATCTTACCGTAGAGTAACTCTGTATGGCTTTTTTTTTTCCCCACCTGCTTCACACCGCTACCACTACAGGTGATTCAGAAAATAATCTGTTAATTCAAATAGCTGCACACAACCTTTCTGTAAAGTGTAAATAGGTTTTGCAAAGTGTTAAAAAGTACCGAGATAATTTTTTTTAAAAGTGCACGTTCTTTTAAAATAGATCAAAACCTTTGGGGGAAAAATAACATAACATTATAAACACATGCCAGCAAGAAAAGAAGGTCACATGCATTGCAACTATTTGAGGATATCTATCTATCTATCTATCTATCTATCTATCTATCTATCTATCTATCTATCTATCTATCTATCTATCTATCT
>JANHFL010009101.1:592653-604552 GCA_032468155.1 Oxyrhabdium leporinum | reverse complement strand
CTATCTATCTATCTATCTATCTATCTATCTATCTATCTATCTATCTATCTATCTATCTATCTATCTATCTATGCAGAATAAAAATTCCTATCTTGGTCACATTTCCAAAATATATTCAAAGTATCTTTATATGTTTTAGTTCTGCTTTTAATGGACAGTTTGTTCAGTGTTTTTTCTGTAAACATTTTTAATGCACATTTAATTGATTCAGGATAGAAAAACAAAAAAATTGGCTGGGTCTTTTCCTGTCTCTGTCCTATCATCCTGACACAATAAATCATGACCATGCATAGGCTTGCTCAGAGTTGTGTTGTTCTAACCATACAAATGAGCCAGTTAAGTATGCACCCTGCTCTGTGTTTGGCCTTTTGTGTGTTCTTGGAATACGTTTGGCAGTTGCACAGTACAATTTATTAATGCAAGATCAGATTCCAGGCACCCAAATTCTATTCATCTATCTTTCCCCTTCTATTGGATCAGGCTTTGCCCTGCTCCTTTGCTATACTAAGCTATTAAGCATGGGTTATTCCCTCCCCACAAATTAATAACAAGTTGGATTTCATGATGAAGCTTCTTGGATGAGAAGCAAAACATCTTCTTCTTCCTCACAGAAAAAAACAGTCCAGTTGCTTTTTGAAAAAATATCTTTGACACGACTATGACCTGGATGACTGAGAATCTCCACAGACAAGTTGGATTTCAGACATTTGTTTTAACCAAGGGAATAAAGACAAGAAGCAATAGACATAATTCCACAGCATATAATTGTTAGGACTTTTTAAAAAAGAAAATTGAACAGTTAGCCATAGAAAATCTGATCTTCAGCCATCCATTGATATTTCACATATGCTCTAAAAGGGTAAACAACAAACAGAAGCTAGGTGCAAACAGAGCAGAAACAGCTGGAAGAGCAGAGGTGCTTCTCCATCACTTCATGCATTTTAGATAAATGCATGGGGAGCTTCTAGCTCGGCGTTTTCTAAACTTGGGAGGCTCCAGTTTCTTTGACTTCAACTCCCAGAATTCTTAGCAACGGCCATTGTTGGCTGAGGAACCTCTGGGAATTGAAGTTCATGCATCTGGAAATGGCAGAAACAGTGCTTCTGTCTTATGGATCAGCAAGCTTGCCAGCCTCTTCTTTCATGGCACATTGCTAGAAAGATAATGGTCAGTAAACTTTCTTAATGTTATTGATTTTCTATAGTGAGAGATTACATTTGTCTATGGCAGGGGTGTCAAACTCAATTTCATTGAGGACCACATCAGGATTGTGTTTGACTCGGAGAGTGGGGGGGTGGCCAGGGTGTGTGTGGCCAGTTCCATGTCACTCATCGAGGCTCCATTTTTGGCCGCGACAGACTCCTGCAGTCCTCTGCCAGCGAAAACAGAGCAAGTGGCCTCTCCAGGCTCTGTTTTCGCTGGCAGAGGGTTGCAGGAGGCCATCGCCGCCAAAAATGAAGCCCAGGCAGGCTGTGAGCAGCCCTTCTGAGATCCATTTTCACTGCTAAAGGCACCGCGAGCCAGTCCTTCATTGTTTCCAGGCCAGATCTAAGTGGGCCAGATCTAAGTTTGACCTTGAGTTTGACAACCCTGGCCTATGGGGTGACACATCTTTTGTTATTGGTCAAGGAAAGAACTTGCCATCCCAAGTCTGTTTGGGTCAGACTGAGAAAATGAGACTTGAATGATGATGATACAGAAATATGTCCATTTAAGATTTCACATAGAATTTATACTTAAGCATTAACTTTGACATTTAGGTTTTTTGTTACTGTTATTGTGTAACAACAATAAGTTGATCTTCTCTGCTATAAGCCTATTTAGACTTTTTTTCTCTTCCTCAGCTTGTCCAGCTAAGCTGTATTGGGATCTTAAGGACACAAATTGTATTGCAGATTCATATTCAGCTTATTAATATAATATAAAGACTTTTTCTCTTCCCATATCTATTTTTGTGTGAATAATATTTATATTCATGTGAACCATTTAATATTGTTTTGATTGCAACCATAAATAAAAACCATTACATTAAAGAGGAAAAATGTTGAATTTATTTTTTCTAAATTGTTATTACCTTGTACTGATAACCTTTGAGTGTAATTAACTAAATCAGTATGATGCCATGGAATGTTCTATTGCTTGAAATACAAAGCAGATTGCCATTTACCTTCTATGAAAAAAAGAAATATTATCATTATGAGTAGGATAAAACATTACACAGGGAAGGCTAATGGCTGGAAAGAAGTCTACAGAGATTTTCTCTTTAAAAAAAACATTAAAAACCCATTCTGTGTTTAATGAATTCCGATTTACATGGCCATTCCTGAACTACAAGTTATCTTTATTTCTTGAGATTCCTAACATATCAGCATCAGGACAATTCCACCTTATATTATGACTCATTAATCTCAGCCACAAATAACTTAGGAAACCTAGGCATTCATAGACTTATGAAGGCAACTAAGATAATCAAGAGTCTGGAGCATTTTTCCTATATGACATTTAGGGCTTTTTGGTGTAGATAGAGCAAACAAGGAAACATTATTTTCCCATTTCCCAAATATAGAAGCAGAGGTTGCCAAGTGAAATTAAATCCTGGAAGATTCAGGACAGACCAAAGGAAGAACATTTCACACAATGCCTAATTCAATTTTGGAATTTGCTACCACAAAATGAGATTTGTGACAAGCAATGATCACTGTCAAAAAAAATAGACAATTCAAGATGTTTCATAGAAAACATGCTAGAAAGATGGTGTTGCTTCTTTCTTCTTTTTCTGTAAATTTGAGCGTTAGTTTGGTAAATATGCAAAAGGAGAATACTTTCCAATAAATTTTTTATTTTATTTTAATACAAATCCATTACACGGTGTGTCGTCTGGGTACAACTATTTGCAAAGATAATTAAAAATACAATTCTATTCTTATATTAATATTTACTGATATTATATAATGTGTGAGGATTGATAAAATGAATGATATATTATATAATCAGTAAATATTAATATAAGAGCAAAAGAAGAATACTGAATTCATGCAAATCTCCAAAATTATGAAAAACGGAGGAAGTTTTCATAACATTGCTTAAAAGTTATTGTTTATTTCCAAAGGAAATACCTGATTTTATACAATTTAAGGGTTCTACCATCATAAAATTGGGTTGATAGATAGCAATACAATAGCACTTAGATTTATATACCACTTCATAGTGCTTTACAGCGTTCTCTAAGCTGTTTGCAGAATCAGCATATTGCTCCAACCTATATGGGTCCTCATTTTACCAACTACGGAAGGATGGAAGGCTGAGTCAACCTTGAGCCAATACTGCATTTTGCCACCACAGAATGGAATCATTAAAAGTGGCATATTCATTTCTTGCCCAAACCTAGCCCCAATGAAATTATTAATTTAAATGCATGTTTTGGTGGTGGGTGGGGCCTCACAAATCTATTATTTTAGAATGTCACAGGTTTGAGAACCTAATTTTTAAATCTAATTTTGAGTACCAAGGTAATTTTCTTTTCCCAGTAGAGAATGAATGTGTCAGAAAAGTATGTGTCAAAATATTTGCCAACAATCCATGTCAAGCTGAGGATGAATGGATATTCTCATGAGATGGTTGATATTAACTTTTAGATGCTGTTTCTTCAATGAATAATAATTTCTGCATCAGATAAGATGCCATGCTTAATTAAGCAGTGCACTGAGTGACAACAGTTAAAACTGATTCTCCATCTCATTTCCTCTGATGAGATTATTTTTTTAAAGACCCTGGGATCATAAAGAGGTTAGGAGCATTTTGTGATCATCTACAGTAATAAATTGTCAATGTTGTGATATGTATGAAAGCAGTCACTGACTTTTTGCATTCAGGAGACCCGAGAAGCAAATAAGAAAACAGAAACTGTTGTATCATTAGAAACATACTGTATAGTTAAAGATCCAGGCCTGGAGAAGTCAAATAGGTAAATATTACTGTTTTCAGGCAACCTTAGCCTAGTCTGACAATTCATTACCATGATAAGAGTGTTGAGATTACATAGTAAATCTGTCATGAAAATATATATGTAATTTGCATCTGGCAGGATGGCTAAGCCAGACATTTCAACATACAAATTCATGAGAATACAATTTATTTATTTTGATTTGGACTTTCTTTCTTTTCTGTGCAGTGGCTACAGTGGCTTGCTGTGTTCATTTGAGCTTTGTTGATTTTCTATGCAATGATTTATTTATTTTGGCGTTGATGGCTACTGTCTGCTGGCCTTGCATCCCCCCAGCCTCTAAATATTATTTATAGATCATTCTTATAAGATGGATTAGTCTCTGGAGGAGATTGCGTGACAAGGAGCCAAAGAGTTCAGTGACATCCTCAGCCAAGATGGGATGTACGCCCTGAAGGCAGCCATTTTCTGAGTAGCACTTATAACATTTTCTCAGAATTCCAAATAAATTCCCAGACATCCCAACACATTGAACAGGCCTAAATAAAAGCAAGAAGGAAGCATGACCACTGAATTAAACAGTGTCTAAAACAATTAAGCACTGTCTAAAATAGTGAGTTCTGTACTAATAACAAGGTTTACAGGCTGTAGAGCAGAAGTGAGCACAGTAGTTAGACTTCTGTATCCAAAGTGCAAAGAACCAAAGATAGATCCACAGATATCTAAATGCCAAGGGTTAATAGGCATGTTCGATATGCACACAGGTCATGGCTGTTCCAAATACAACACCTGTAAACCCAAGGAATTGACAAACATTAGCAAAGATTTATTTTTTTTTGTTTTATTTATTTGTATCCCGCCTTTATTAGTTTTACAAATAATTCAAAGGGGTGAACATATCCAACACACCTTCCTCCTCCTATTTTCCCCACAACAACCCTGTAAGCTTGGTTGGGTGAAGACGGAGAGCGACTAGCCCAAATCAATCTTTCAGTTTTTCGCACAGACAAGGATTAGGGGCTGAGTGAGATGAGTTAGAAATTAGGATTTTTTTTTAAAGTGTAAATCCATCTTGTTTAATAGTAAGATCACGATGAGTTGGATAATCTCAGCCGTAATTGATCCATAAGGCATAATTTTGCCTCAACTTCCAGGGCTGACTAATATCTGAAAAAAAAGGATGGGGAGTAATGACCTGTTAAATTAATCTATAATTGATATTTTCATCTCTGAAGGAGAAAGGGATAAGATGTCCATACTCCTACCTACCCACTCTTGATATAGCAATAATTTTATTACAATTAACACTGGCTAGGCTATCTTTTGGATTGATTTGATTTCGTATTAATTTTTCAGTGTAAATAGGAATGTTACCAGTTTTATTACGGCTTAAAAACAGTGCTATGGATAACTGTTCTGTTTTCCTGGCTGAGTGGGCATCTCGCAGTTTGATCTAACTTGTTAACCATACGGTTATTGATTTTTAAATGTCCCTACATCGCTACATCCTCATCAAACTATTCTTTTTCAAAGTAGGGACCATGAGGTAACATATAAAAAGGACTAATAAATATTAAAAAATGAAACAAATTAAGGAACAAAATAGCAAAGTGCTATATCGCTAAATTTAGTTTACACATCAACACCTTCACTGAACTTCTCAAGAACATTTGTGTGCCGAATGTCAAAAAAGATGGTGGCCCTACAATTGAAGCTTCAGCTTATTCTAACACGCACTGTGCTGCATATAAAAAAGAAGGGGCTATGACTACACAACTGAGGCTACCATTTTGCCCCATGCTGATACCTATCAATGTTTCTTATAATGTCTGTTTTTGCAAACCATCTTGTATCCATAGTACCACTTAAATACCCTAATCCTCTTCTTGGCAATTTTTTTTTATTTTTTAACGTATTATCTGGATCTGATTAATTTTTAAAATATTACTAATTTTTTTTTTTCCAGTTTTACATCCTAAAGTCAATCTTTCCATTCTGAAATGGGTATACAGATCCACGCCCCTTAGATCTTCAGTGGCCATTTTATAGTTTTATTTGGATAGCTTTCTTATAAAGTTGGAGAGCTTGAAAACATTATAATATTTCTATGGGAATATTTTCCCCAACAAACTGATTAGTTTTAAAAACAACTCTGGCTCTGCAAGCATTAGCAATAAGTGGCATACAAACAATGCAATTTACTCAAAGGAACTCAGGAGAAATTCATGTGATGCTCCCCTCTCTTATATCTTTGATCTTTCAGCCGCCAAACTCTTCCAGTCATTTCAGTGGATCTATCTTA
Organism: Oxyrhabdium leporinum; assembly: GCA_032468155.1. NCBI lineage: Eukaryota > Metazoa > Chordata > Lepidosauria > Squamata > Cyclocoridae > Oxyrhabdium > Oxyrhabdium leporinum. Next base: position 598,307 of record JANHFL010009101.1, on the reverse strand, counting down.
AAATAAATATTTCAAGTCTACATTTAGATTTGCTTTTAGAAGGCAGGAGTTTATTTTTCTCTCTCTCTCTCTCAAAGGCTTTTAATTTGTCTTTGCTCACTATTTATTTTCACTGCAGAGTATTGTGCTTTGTGTGGCAAATTTTATTATGGCTGCATATTTTCATCCTAAAAATAGAAGGAAATGAAAATAGAATAAAAAAAAAGTAATATGTCATCTGCAGATATAGTTATTGATGGATACTCTTGGGAAATTAAAAGCCAGAATGTTAAGCCTGAGACTGATCGAATGAAATTTATATTTATAATATAAACTAACTTTATGCACACATTGCAGTTAGCATTTGTTGAACCCTACAATTTAGCCCAAGATTCTAAATTCATTAACTTTCAGTTAAATTCAATTATGACTAAACTGTAAAAACTGCAATGTGCTATAAAGTACTTGCTAAGAAATACATTTCACTAAAGAAAGAGGGAGCTCTTTCTTAATATCCCCAGGACTGCATTGTTAAATGGAAACCATAGTTTTTCTAGAGAAAAAATTAAGTTATTGTATGGACTGAGTAATATTCTATAGCAGGAGTGTCAAACTCATGTTGTCACGGCGACGTCATGTGATGTAACCTGACTTTTTCCCCCCTTCGCTAAACTGGGCATGGGCATGGCCAGTGCGTGATGCATCTGGCCCTTGGGCGGTGAGTTTGACAGCCCTGTTCTATAGTATGCACCACTGAGGAATCTGATGCTGACAATTTTCTCAGTAATGCAAAAGCCAAGTGTGCCCTTTTCACTGATTACATTTTAACCAGAGATTGCAAAATCTTAACTATGTTTTACGAAAGGTTCTGGGTAGACATTGCAAATTCACTATGCCCCATTTCTTGAATGCAAGTTAGTTTTAGTAGCCTTGTCAAATGGCAAGATTGACCATCGCTTAATGGTTTGACCAAACCTTCTGCAGACATTTCTGTGGGTCATACCTTCAGAGGTTTTTTCCTAGTAGGAGTTGTTTTCATTCGTATGTGATTTGTATATAGACTGTCACACAAAAAATGTGAAGAAATTATTCAAGCCTTCAATATGCATAGTTCATTCAGAAGACTGACACCCTTACTTTCCCCTATAATATGCTTCATGAAAAAGTCAATTTCAAAGTTCAAGTGAAATGCCTAATTTGTAAGGCACGTTAGGTGAATGTTCTGCTCATATGCATTTATTCTTATGTTAGAAGCCATAATTTGAGATTCATAATGATGATGATCAGTACTTCAATGAAGGGAATGCAACAGCACCATCATGGTTCATGAAAGAAAAAATAAATGATTTATTGTTAGATCAGTGCTTCTAGGCAATTTTAAGATGCGTGGACTACAACTCTCATAATTCCACACATTTAAAGCTACCAAGGTTGAGAAACAGCACAATAGATTATAGTGCAAATCAATGCAAATCCTACAAAAGGAACGTAATTAAACAGTAATCAGCACTAACATATTTGAGACATCCACCCTTCAACAACTCTATAGGAAGAGTAGTAATACTGCAGTAATAAATAGAATATTATTTTTCTTCTACTAGCAAGCTGTTCCATTAGCTTCCTTAGATAAGAGATCACTTTAAACAGGGCTCACTTTGTAACATTTGCTCCACTTACAAATATATAAACAGCGGGTGGAAACAGGTGTCTTAGGCAGGCAGCACAGCTGCTGATTCTGCATGATTCTCAGACAACAGCTGCTGCTGTGGAAACTTCAAGGCCACATCTTGGTTTAGCTAACTCCAGCTGTCTCTTCTCTAACTTCAAGCTGAAATTTGTGTTGTTCTCTCACACTCCCTGCGGAACATTAGAGTAAAATTCCAATTCTGCATGGGAATTGTCTATCTAAAGAGCAGATACTAGGGTTGTCATACATCTGGTTACACTCGTAGGATATTTCAGATAGGAAGTTAATCCTCACATCATACTATTTCTTCTCTCAGAAGAGGTCTGGATACTCCGTGGCAACCTAAATGGCTTACAGCTGCCTATTCCAAAGAAAAACAGAGTTGCTAACAGCAGTTGAGAACAAGTCAAAGGATACATGGCCATGATGGTTTTTTTCTTCTTTCAGGCTAGTCTCTTAACATTTTTTTAAAAGTGTGAAATATTTACAAAGCTATTTGGCAAACTCTTGGAAATGACTCATTCAAAGTAGACCTTTCTGCAGACAGCCAAATTCTTTTCCGTTGGTCATAAATTGTAATTTCCTGAACCCCATGAGATAGTCACACCTTCCTGTTACTTAAAGAATTTTTCTGTACTGTACTTTATGAAGGCATAAGAACTAGTGGTTTGGGAAAAGGCCAATAAGCTGTCACTGAAAAGATGGCGATACTGTGAGTTATGTTCTTGGGTTTGCAAAATCATTGTAAGAACTGTTTGGATAAAGACTACACATAATTGAGAGAACCAGTGCTTGGTTTGGGTGGGAGTCCTTTTATATCTAGCTTTGTCTGGGGCCTCCATATGGGTGTGGAGCCTTAAAGATGAATGGCAAATAATGCAGTCTATTTTTAAAGAGTCATTATGGGGATTCCTAGATGTATCATATTCTGTTTTGCGTTTAAAAACTGGCTCTGTTCCAAAAAATATGTAAGCCTGGGCCCTCATTTTTTTTATGGATTTGTTTCCATTATACAGGAGCCCTTTTACTTTTCACTGTTACTGTGAGATCTTTCCATAATTCATGGCTGCCAATTGTAAATAAAGTTATGGAAATGGTGTCCCCCTTTGAATTACTCTGCCTAGAAGGAAAAGAACAAAATAAATCCTTCTCTAATGTTTTAGGATATTGAGCACCATAATCTACTATGTCTGGCTTAGAGAATGGGCTCTCCCCTCTATGGTGATATATATTTTCCTTTGAAAAATTATGCATCTTCATTTATCCTTCACAAGTTTAAGATTTTCTTCTTAAAGCTATTTTTGACAGGTCCTGTTGATTAAAGAAAGTAATCTTGTGGGACCCAGGAAGGGCATCTACTCTGTTGCAATTCCTGACCAATGTAATGACCTCTTCCCAGAGATTCATGTGGGTCTCAATCTTACATTGTACAGAAAGCTATAGATTTGATTGTTCTCTCAGGCCTTTGTGTGGTTGTTGTGTCCTCTGTTTGTCGTGTGGCTGTTTTGTTCTGCTTTATTTTGCTCTTCCAGACAGTTGTATATATGATTGGAGATATAAGATATGAGATGAGATATACTCCCCTCACATACACACACATACATATTGAATCTTAATTATAAGCTGCCCAGAGTCTTTTGGGAATCAGGTGGCCAAAAGATAAATAAAATAAAATATTCCCTACATGCCTTGCAGAAAAGAGATTTTCAAAGCACCAATTAGACCAATCGGCCTAACATCAATACCTATGAAGATATTGGAAAAAATATTTAAAAAACAGATCTGTGAATATCTAGAAACAAATAAAGTTATAACTACTGGTACTAGCCAGCACAGGTTTGTTAAACTCAAATAATGCCAAACCAATCTTTTTTCATTCTTTGACAAAGTGACTAAATTAGTAGACCAGCGAAATGCCATGGACATAGTATATTTAGACTTCAGCAAGGCATTTGACAATCCTACTTCTTGGTAAGCTAGAAAAATGTGGGATAGACAGCATAATCAGATGGATTTATAGCTGGCTGACAAACTGTACTCAATGAGTAGTCCTTAATGGTACCGTATTGACATGGAGGGAAGTAAGCAGTGGGGTACCAGAAAGTTCTGTCTTAGGCCCAGTACTCTTTAATATCTTCATAAATGACTTAAATGAGGGAATAGAAGAACTCCTCAAATTTGCAGATGACATTAAACTGGCAGGAGCAGCCAACACCCCAGAGGACAAGCTCGGGATCCAAAAAGATTTTGATGGACTTGAACAATGGGCCCTATCCAACAAAAAGAAATTTAATGTAGAGAAAAGCAAAGTTTTACACCTGGGCAGAAAAAAAACAAAGGTACAAGTACAGATTACGTGAAACCTGGCTCTAAAACAGTAACTGTGAGAGGGACCTTGGAGTCTTAGTGGACGATCACTTAAACATGAGTTAGCAGTGTGCAGCCGCCACCAAAAAAGCTAATACAATGCTTGGTTGTATAAACAGAAACAGAATCAAAATCATGTGAAATATTAGCACCATGCCTTGGTAAGACCACACCTGGAATACTGCATCCAGTTTTGGTCACATTACAAAAAAGATGTTGAGACTTTGGAAAAAGTGTAAAGAAGACCAACTAAGATGATTAAAGGCCTAGAGATTAAAACATTTGAAGAACGATTGGAGGATTTGGGTTTGGCTAGTCTAGAGAAAAGGACTGGAGGGGGGGAGGGCATGATAGCAGTATTCCAGTAGGTGAAAGAAGAAGAGGGAGTCAATTTATTTTCCAAAGCACCAGAGGGCAGGACAAGAAACAATGAATAGAAACTAATCAAGGAGAGAAGCAACCTGGAATTGAGGAGAAACTTCCTAACAGTGAGGACAATTAACCAGTAGAATAGCTTACTGTCAGAAGTTGTAGGTGCTTCAACACTGGAGGTTTTTAAGAAGAGACTGGGGACAGTCACTTGTCTGAAAAGGTATAGGAACGCCTGCTTGAGCAGGGGGCTGGACTAGAAGACCTCCAGGGTCCCTTCCAGCTCTATTCTGATTCTGATTCAATTCTTCAGTGATATCCCTGCCTGTTATTTTGGTGTTTTGGAAATTGTGACAGGATTACCTAGATGACACAGAAGGATTTCCTTCAGGTTTTGTCTCTTTGCAAACTGGAACCTTTTTTGGGCATGGGTTGTCGTTCTGCAGTGATGCATCCTGGTAACTTTTGAATAGACTATTGTTATATGCTATTATTGGATTGCTCTGGATTATGACTTTGAGACATGATACTGTTAATCTCTAGTGAAAAACTTCAATAGATTATTACATCCAGTTTTATGCATACGATATCTGTTTTAAAGGTATCTTCTGTCTTTCAATTTTCTGAATTCAGGTAGATTTGATTCTTGTATTTAATGTCTTAGCAAAACCAATACTATATTCAAAGAAACACCTCAACTGATATGTCTTTTTTTGAAGATTTTCTTCAGGTTCCTTTTATGATTGGAAATAATTTATTCAGTAAATTAAATGAAATGTCCTTTTCAGCACTGCTGCTTAAACTATAAATTAATATAGAATTATTTTTAAAAAAATCTTGCAATGTGTAAATGAACCATTAACTGAGTAATCTTATACAAAGCTACTCAAAATTGAACCTTGAGAATTTAATAGGATTTTCTGTTAAATAATACTATTAGATGGAGTTTGTGATTATTACTTTCTTGTAAAATGTCTTGGTCGCTGGATTAAGATTAGTATGAAATTAAGTATCTGCATCCTTGTCGGTACAAGTTATGCTTTTAATTTAACCTGAAAACAGCAACAAAGTTATTGCTGTATCAAAGATAGAAAATGCTTCTTTTTATACTGTTAGAAGTTAAAACCTACCCCTCTCCTAGAAAAATGAAATATTTTAGGATATACGAAAAAAGCCAGAATATTTTCCCTAAAAGAGAAATAGAAACTCAGAGAAGTAGAAACTCAGAGAGGCAGAAACTCACCCCCCCCTT
>JANHFL010009101.1:551215-580066 GCA_032468155.1 Oxyrhabdium leporinum | reverse complement strand
ATATAATATTCTTAACAATATGAAAGTAATTTGCTTTCTCTGAAATAAAGCCTACACTTTGGCATTCCTGGATAGTTTTCCATCCAAATATTTAAAAGGTCCAGTTGTTTTTATCTTCCTGAACCGAAGTTGATCAGCTGATACTACACTTTTTATTATATCTTTTATGTATCTCTTGAAAATCTTTCTTTTCACTCAGATCTTCTCTGTACAAATATTGAATAGATTCTATTGGGTAAGTTTATCTCTTTTACATACTCTTTTTTGATAAATACATTTTGTAAAATATTGTTTTGATTTATTATTTTATTAGTGTATTTTAATTTTTTATTATAATTTTATTGCATTCTACACAGTAGGCTTTGATGCTCAAATACAAGCATCTTGGGGAAAAATTTATGATTATTGCCATGGACATTTTTGAAAAAATGAATTCTCATCAATAATGCTGATATTCTATGCAGTTATTTTTATAACCGCAATGCTGGTAGCTGGATATTATGAGATATATGACATACAAAAACACAATTTATTTTTTGGTAACTACTTGCTAAAATTTTCTGTAATATATACTATAAATACATATAATTTTTACAAAGTCTAAACTAAAATAATAAATATGCATATATAAACCATTAGTATATTTATAACTGAATCTTGATTAGTCATACTGAATTGCCACTGAAATCCATTACTCTGTTTTCATTGGAGTTTAAATGTGACTAATTTAGCCTGTGTCCAATGAAGGGAAAAAAAGAATGTGGAGTTACGTAAAAATCAGAGTGATGCAAGATACCTTTAATTTGTTGTGGGGAAAAAAAGTATTTTAGTTTCACTTTTTCCTGACAAACAGTTATATGAATATTTACCAGTTGTTTGAGTGATGTATATTTATTCTAGTGCTGTTTCCCTCTCATTTTATATACAAGGATTCTACAATTCTTGTCTGTAATATATAATTTTATATATAATATGACAGTTCTAATGTACCTTTAAGGTCAAGCATACACAATTTTTGACATTTTCTAAATTGCTTCCAGGAAGCATTTTTGTGATATTATCATGGTTTAGAAAATACCAATCCTCTTTGGAGATCTTTTGAAACATATTTGAAATTGGTCATCATGTTATGCTTTCACATATTTTTCAATTTCCAGTGGTAGGCTGAGCTTTGTTAATTCGCTCAGTTTATCTGCATAGCCTTCTTTTCACTTCCTTTGTACTTTCACTAAAGATGGTGGCGGGCTGACCTTTTCCCACTACTCTCTGTATTACACTCAGAGAAAGAAGAGCTTTCAACCTCTTTCCCACCTAACCAATCCTTTTGTCAGATACATTTCCTGGGGAAACAAAGGGGTTGTTTGCTGTAATCAGAAGGTTGAGGTTCTTTTAGCTTCCCAAAGAATTGTTCAAGAGCACATTGGCTATTATGTAAATCATTACGTAAACTATTAAATTGTGACACCACAAAATCTCACAAATCTGATACACCTCTTTAGTAAAGATGGTGACAAACTTCTTCAAGGGTTGTTATCTGTCCTCCAGAAATGTCAGCAATGAAGAAAATTGAAGTTTTTCCTTTACTCCTTATCCAAATTATTCTATCCGCATGTTTTCTCTTGATCTACTTGAATTTTTATTCCACTTGAATCTCTTCCAAATATTCTTGATATTTCTCTGATTTCGTTAAACAATAGCTCTCTTCCTCTCTTAACTGTTCTTAATAACTTGGAGAAGGTCTCGGATGATAACATTATTGGGCTGTCAAGAAGGTAAAAAATGTTGCTGTGATAATCTTGGTCTGTTCATTGCAGAATGAAAACAGATCCTGATCAATTGTTAGCTCCATTTATATGTGGATCTTATTAGTGAGTGTTTATGATAGATAAGCACAAATTCTTTATTTACCATTGAAGTCCCATGTGGTTTGATATCAAATATTTGCTTGAACATGTCTTCCTAGATTAACATGCCAATATCTTAAGATCTGCTAAGTTCTTTCTTCAGGCATTATTTTTTACAGAAAGGGGAGGTAGATAAGTTGACATGTAGCATTAGGAAAAAAAATCTTGTCCATTCCACAGCTGGGTAGATAAGCACAGGATCACTGCTTCAAGTGGAAGTAAAAAAATTTGGCAGCAAAAACGAATGCACAATTCAGTTAAGATAGGCTATGAGGTTAGGAAATTAAGGTGGTAGTATTTATAAGAACAAAAAGCTTTGATTGTGGAGTATTGAATGATGTGCAGTAAGTTAAACTTGTCCTGTGGAATATGTGGCCTTAGATGTATAAACCTCTTCCTTAGTATGGACTTTAATGAGGAATCTGGTGTCAGGGTGGGATCCCTTATCTTAAAGGCATTCTGGTTTAGGTTTGTTTCCTGGTGTTGGCTGGCTTCCTGAAGAGGCACATTTAATCAATTGCAGCCTGAGTGTCTTAGTATGGATAGGAAGAGCTTTAATTGGTTCTCTGTATCTGTATTTGAGGTTTGCTTGTACATCAGAGATGATTCATGACCTCATTGGGGGAGGGTGTCCTAATGACTTTTATTTTCCAGCAGTGGGAAAGGAAAATTTTCTGACTACTGGTCTTCTAGCTATAAAAATTGCTTATATTGGGATTCTTTTTACAATTAATAAAAATGCTTCAGGTAGTTCTTGACTTAGAACCACTATCAAGACTGCCAAAGATGTTTAAAAACATGTCCGCCAAATGCTGGAAATGTAACCAGATACCTGGCACATATTATCATATGTGATGGACATGTACAAAGGCAAAAAAATACTGGATGAAAATACATACATGGTTAGAAAAAATGTTAAAGCAACACATAGATGATAAGCCAGAGATATTTTTGCTAGGCATAGTACCAGAAGAATATAATAAAAGATATATATTTAATATTACATATCTTGACGGCAGCAAGAATTGTATATGCACAGCATTGGAAAAATGAGAAACCACCCATAGAAGATGTAATTTAAAAAAATAGATTTTTCAGAAATGGATAGGTTGACATTGAAGATAAAAGATAAAGAAGATACAGAATGCTTTCAAACGTGGGATTTATTTTATCAATGGTTGGACAATAGAAGTAGAAATTAGAAATTGGAAAAATACTATTCTGTATGTTTTATGTTTAATATATTATTATATTATATACTATTACGTTAAGCAAATGAACCCAGACAATACACTGTTCATAAAGTACTTATGTATGTTAAGGAAAATATATAAATAAATTGTTAAAAAAAAAGAACCACTAATAATCCCAAAATTTGTGTTGCCAAGAAAGACAGTTGTTAAATGAGCTTCACTCCATTTTATGACTTTCCTTGTCACAGTTGTTAAGTGAATTACTGCAGTTGTTAAATTAATAACATGGCTGTTGATTGAATCTGGCTTCTTCATTGACTATGCTTCTCAGAAGATCACAAAAGGTGATCCCATGATCCTGGGACACTGCAACTCATACCTGCCACTTGCCAAGCATCTGAATTTTGATTACATGATCATGGCAATGCTGCAATGGAAGAATGGTCATAAGTCACTTTTTCAGTGCTTTTGTAACTTTGTAAGTCCCTAAACAAATGGTTATAAGTCAAGGACTACCTGTATTTCCTAAACAATTGAAGATTTTTTTTTAAATTTAGTATTTTGCTAAGGATTTTCTTTACTCTTTTTTATTATTTTTGTAATAATTGATAGTATTAGTTTGTATTAGAATCCAATTTCAATGAACTACAATTAAATGTATGAAATCAATTGATTTTACTGGGCACCTCTACGTATCAGTATCCCGTCCATATCTGCTTCCGGCTTCGATATCTCATTAATGAATCTCAAGCTGACTTTTAGTCATCCTCATTTTACTGCTGGCTTGAATTACTGCAAATGGGCCACCACTCAATCTGTTGTCTTTCTAGCTGACTAACAAGACTACAAAAGGAGGATTCAAAAAGTATTCAGAACCTAAAATGCCACAGCTTCTGAAGTGAAAAATATTTTTTTTTTTTTTCATATCCTCTTCTTGGGATGTATGGACAAACTTGATTTTTTTTAACTCCCCTGCAGATACTCCTACTAGCAGGTTAACATAGTATTTTTGTCATCAGACACTTTTCATAGTAGCTTGTTTCAGGCTGCATTAAAAGGCCTTTGTCTGCATGTAGGATTCATGTATCTTGTATGTGCCCTGGGGGTTGGCAATAATGATTTGCTTAGATTTTGGATTGGGAGAGTTTGGGTATTTATATAAGCAGGGAAAACCAAGTCTGCCTGCTTTTTGACAAGACATGTGTGACTGACGAGAAGCAATAAGCTCAAGCACTTCTATTATAAAATTGCCTAATCTAGAAAGAACTGGAATGCCATAATTAAAAGTTTTGATCCCCGCCTAGTGATCCGATGTGGGCGAGTCCAGAGCGGAATACTACTCGCAACTCCTCACGCACGCTTACACCCGTCTTCTATCTACGTCGTTGGATTTGAGCCTTTCCAACCAGGCCTCTACAACCGCACGCGCGCTTCAGCCTAGGACCCCCTTTTAGCCTTCCAAGCCAAACGCCTGACCGAAGAGAACGGAAGGGGGTGCTTTTTGATCAACCCCCCGCACTCGGTCAGAAACGGAGCCCATCCCTAAATAGGCTCAGGAAGTCGTCCGCTTCCGTTTTCACCTCCTCCCACCTCGGAGGGTTGAGGAAGTGTTATTTTTAAACAGGCATTCACGACGGCGGGGCGGAGGCCCCCGGCGCGAGAAACGCGGGCGAAAGAAGGGGTCCTGGAAGAGTCAAAACGCGCCAAGTTTCTAGGTGCGGGGGACGACCGAGTTTGGACTAACCCAAATATTGGTGACCTCCGCCTCTCTCTCTCTTTTTTTCCCCCCCTCCGCCGGCACGTTGTACCCTTTTGGGAGCGCGCAGAACGGCAAGATGTAGCGGGTGAGGAAATGCGGCCGCGGCCAGATCAGCGAACGAGGAAGCGCGGGAGTTAGTGTCGCCGGTCGGGCAGAAACCCGGCCTGGGGCTATGTAAAGCGTCACCCTTGAGGACTAGAAACTTACCCCCGTCGTTCATCCTCCCCCCCCCCGAAGTCCCCGGGCTGAGCCGCATCGGCTTTTAACAGCTCTCTGGAGCGTCGAGGGGAAGAAAAACCACCCTGCTTTCGGAGGACGTTCGGGCTAGGCTGAGGGAAACGAAACGCTTCTCCCATCAATTGAGAGCGGCGGGCTGGCCATCCTTCGAAAGGAGGCGGTGGGGATCCGCTAGCCGGGGTAGTCGTGGGGAAAGCCCTGCCGAAGACGGAAAGGGTTGACTTTCGGGTTTGCGCCCCGCTCGTTTGTGGAGGCAGGCGTGGTGGCGGTGGCGGGAACGGGGTCGAGTCCGGCAACGGCGGTTTTCAGGCGGCAAAATTGCCCCGTTGGTGGGTTGGGACAAATTTTACACCGGTGCGAAACTCGAGTCACAGCGCGTCCCTGAGCTGATTCCCCCCACACACCCCACAAAAAGAAAAGAGTACGGCCCGAGGCTGCGTTTCTCCAGATCAACGACTATGAAATGTTACGACGATATGAAATGTGAGGACTCCAACTCCCACGATGCCCCCTAAGCCAAAAGTGGGCTTTAAAAATATTACCAGGAAACGTCTAAAAGCGCCCTTGAAAAGTTAACTTGCTTTGCTATATCCTTTCACTTGCAGAAGATACTTTTTGTTCCCGTTTCACACAGTCCAAAAGCCGTCTTGACCTACGACGCCTTGATAAAAGGGCGGCTGCCATTTACCAGCCCGCCTCGTTGGGCCCGGTTGTCTTTGCGACTAACGTCCCCCTGTGCCCCCGGGGTACCACTTAACAAAACGCATCCGTCTTTTGTGTGCTTCCAACAGGAGCAACTGAACTGCAGGTTACGGTTCCCTTTCATGTCTTCTTCCACGTTTGGCTGAGGGAGGGGAAGAATGCCTGGCGTGCTGCCCAGTGACAGCCACGGACTTTCGAGAGATACGGCAGCCACAACAAAAAGCAGGCTGTCCTTGAAGTTTTTCCAGAAAAGAGAAACAAAACGAGCACTGGATTTTGTAGAATCGGCGGAAAATGAACAAAAGGCTTCAGAATACGAGTCTTCTGAAATGTAAGCTTTTCAGTTTGTAACAACAGAACAAAAAAGTTCGAAAGCATTTTTTTTTTTAAAGTTACTCCTTTGCATACTTAAATCACAGTAAAAGATGACACAACAGAAGATTTTAAGCATACAAATGTAGGCTTTTCCAGTCTGGTCCGGTGTCTTGGACAGGGGCAATCAATTTACGACACTATGCAAAAAGGGGTTGGGGCAGGACTGTTTGTCATTTATGAAAAATATGTTACACTAAACTGGTATTTTTGGATTTCTTGAAAGATATTAGCTTCTTGAATATTTATTTCCTTTACAGCAGGATAATTGGTGGTCCCAGTGCTGCCTTTTTATGGCTTCCAGGGGATCTGTGGCTTTAGTTGCTATAGACAGTTTTCCTGCAGTTTTGAAGTGAGAAGTACTAAAAAAACCAGTGGAAGCCCTAAAAAGTACTCAGCACATTAAAAAGCAAATCTCCCCCCAAAAAAATTTCCATTCATATCTTTAGATTTTTACTCTATCCAGTTTTCATCATCATCCATTCAACATAGCCCTTGATCACCTAATGTTAAGCTCAGCCCTGGGCCTCCAATAGATTACCTATCTGATTTATGCAAATAAGCTTTTCCTTTTTTAGGTTTTTGTTATCAGTTTAGATAGAAAAAATGCCTTACTTCAAAAACTAGTTTGCAGTGTGTTAGAAAGTAGTGTGCTATAATGTTAAGATACAATACAATCTGTTGAGTTGATTTTGTAAATACGAAAAGTGTATATTTTTAAAATGATAATTGCTATATTCTAACTGTACCTTGAATACAACTCATAATTGTTTAGAATCTAAATTCACGTAAGTGTTATAAACCTCCATGTAGTTATTTGGGCAATCCATTAAAGTGTGTGTGTCTTCTGGAACGTTATATAAAGGATAGTATTATTAAAATGCATGCTATATTTTTCATATGTATTTTGAAATTGATATTTTTTTTTGTATATACTAGCGATCAGATAGTTCCTGCAGTACAACCTCTTTCACCTGCCTGTTGTGATAAAAAAGACAACATGCTACCTTTTGTGGGCTTGAACAATCTTGGAAACACTTGTTATCTTAACAGTATACTTCAGGTAAATTTTTAATATGGTTTTAGAATTTTAATGTTTTTGTTTTTATATCTAACCTTACTTGCAGGTTGTTTTTAAAATGCACACATGAAACAAATCTTTCTGTATTTTTATTTAATCTTTGCTTTCTTGTCAACATCTTTTGTCATGATAAGATACTGATAAAGCTGTCTTTTTAAAGTAACTTTTTAAAGCTTGATTTTTACCAGAAACAACGTTTTGTAATGTTAATTTCATGTCCTATTTTATAGACATTTAGCTGTTTCAAAGTTTCATGTGCTTTATCCCTTACAAGTAGAAATACTGATTAAAACAATTATAATGCAATCTGAATATTTCCCATGCTAATCAACCATAATTTGCATATAAATACTTTCTGGGATGTTCTCATTCAAACTTTTTATAACCAGAACATTACTGCTGTTTTCCTTTTGCCCAAAGTACTCATTCACTTTTTACTAACTCTGAATTCTCTTCTAATGTCTCACTCCCTCTCTTAGCTTAGATATCTGACTTCTAAATACCAAACCCACATTTGGCCTTGTTAGGCTTGACTATCTTATCTGTTTCACAGAAGAGGAACTAGATGTTAAACATAGATAATAAATTCTGCAACTCCTTTCCCCCAATGTAAATGTGAATAGGCCAAAACCCTCATACACATTAGAGCAATACATAAGCACAATTTTGAAGAAAACTGTAAAGATTACCCAATATAATTACCATACTAAAAGCAAGTAAAACATACTCAGTTTAAGAAACCCCTAAATAAAAATCAATCAAAAAAACATACCTTTCCTTCCCAAATATGCAGACATAGGCATGTCCCCCTCAGATTTGAAATCAAAACCCCATTACTCCAAAACGTAGTAGAGAAAGCATTTTCTGCTTCTTAGTTAGATACCCTGTACTTGCATGAAAAGGATGGAATCTTTTGCTAAACAAATAATTATATATGAACTACCTTGCCTGTTTTTTTAAAATTAGTAGCTAATCACACATCTTTCTTCACTGTTAGAATAAACAAGTTCAGTAACATAATGAAGGTATGTCATCAGAGACATATGTAATGGTAATGTTACTTTACACCTTTGAGATATTAGGAAAAAAGTAACATGTAATTCAAGATCATTTGGTGATTGTGAGCTTAAATAAGATTTCTGTCCAAGTAAAATGTTTTGTTAACTAAAACATGTATAATACATTTGAACATTTATTTTCCATATAGTGTATTCTTATTTTATTTTTTATTCTAATTTTAGGTGCTCTATTTTTGTCCTGGCTTTAAAACAGGAGTGAAACAATTGTTTAATATAATTTCAAAAAGGAAGGAGAGTTTAAAGGATGAAATAGATAAGGTGAGATTTACTGCCCACTATTACATATCATAAGCAGCCTTTAGAGAATTCAGAATGATGTGGTAATAGTTTTGTGTTTTTTTTAGAAAGAGTTTATAAGAAACAATGGCAGTTATATTATCAGAATAATTTCTCACATATCCATTTAACATTGATTGAAAGGCTGATAATATTTACTCCACTTTTTAAGTATCTCTCCTCTCTCCAGAGATTCATGCCTTAAATCTTTTTACTGTATTGTATTCTTTGTGCAATAATGTAACTTTTGGTTGCATGAATGTTACAGTAACAAAAGTTACACCTATATGTTAATGATACAAAAAAGACCATATTGTCATATAACAAAATAGAGAAGAATAAATTTGTAAAGCAAACAATTTTATGTCTTTCTAGGAAACTACTAAAGAACATTCTTTTGGAAGTTACGAAATGGTATGCAGCTTACACACTTTGATTATTTCAGTTGAACAGCTTCAGGCAAGCTTTCTCTTAAATCCAGATAAATACACAGATGAACTTGCTACTCAACCAAGAAGACTGCTAAATACACTTAGGTAAATGATGATTTTACAATGTTTCCAAATATAAGAAACTGCCTATTTTGAAATACTACAATAGCCTTCTGTAAGCAGTACTGTATTATTTGTATTAAGGACATAATACAAATGTATTAAGGACATATAGTCTTACATTATTTATATTAAGTATATAGAAAATTTCTAGAAAATTATTAGTTCTAATAATTACTTTTAATTAATGTAGCTCAATAATGATCAATTTAGAGTTTACTCTTTGTGTGATCTCAATGGTATAAACTTTAATGATTAAAATTGTAAGTTTGGGTTTAGGCAGGCTTTTTATAGATTAGTGCACATATAATCATGATTCTAAATGAAACTGCTTAGTATAGTTTGAACTATATTCTCTATATTATAATTAAATTGCAGCTATTGTATACTTTGGAAAATGGTTACTAAGCTTGCTTAGACTCCTATATATCCTTGTACATGTTTTATAAATGCTATTAGGTTTAAGTTAACTGAATTTTTTTTTCTCATGTACTTATAGGGAGCTAAATCCCATGTATGAAGGATATTTGCAGCATGATGCTCAAGAAGTATTGCAATGTATATTAGGACATGTTCAAGGAACTTGTCAGCTCTTAAAGGAGGAACTACGACAAAAATCACTGGAGGAGCCTGCAATTCAACTGAAAAAAAAGTCTAATTTGGATGCCAATGGCACTAGCTTTGAAGAAGATGACAATATGTTCCAGAGCCAAACTATAAAGAATTACGAAAACAAAACAAAAGAAAATGCAAAGAGGAAAAACGTTATGGAAGGTGGCAATGAAAAGAAAAAAACAAAGGTCTCCAAAGAAAAAAACGGAATAGAAGAAAATTTGAGACAGACTCGGTCAAAAAGAAAAGTTTTAGAAGAAAAAGTAGAAAATCAAACTGAAGCTACCATTAAACAGTCAGTTGAAAATGAAAATACAAAACCAGTACATAAAAAATCAAGACTTAGATTAAATTGGTTAAAATCTTCCAATGACCAGCCTAGCATTTTATCTAAATTTTGTAGTCTGGGAAAACTGAAAACAAATTTGGTGTCCAAAGATCCAGTTAAAGACATTAACAACTGTGAACTTACGGACAGTTCCCTTAAGTATGAAAACGATAGCAAAGCAAGCGGAGAATGTTGTGATTCCTCACCTACGAAAACTACAGTTGGAGAAAAAATTGAGTGCTTTAGTCAAGGTTAGCCTATACCCATTACATGGGAGAATGGGAATTTTACCAACTTTGCTGCTCTAACGATCTGAATATCCTGTGTCATCAAGTTTAATAGCAAAAGTTTATAACTGATTATTAGCGATAAGAAAAGGCAAAGTAAACCACATATCTAGTTTTCTTATCTCTGCACATACGTTTATGTCCACGTGAGATGCAGTTTTCCTATGAGTATCTCGAGCATGGTTAATCTTTCCATGTGTGTGCTCTGCTAACATAAATGGAACTTTATAATATTAGCATAATTGTGTTCCAGTGTCACACCTGAAATGTTTAAATAAAAAGTTTGTTATGGAGTAGAGTAAGATTGTCATGGACATATGAAGTCTTCCAACTGTTCTGCTTCAATCATTCTCATTTTTATTTTGGTTATTCAAACTCATTGATAAAATATCAAGGAATTTTTAAAAACATAATCAGAATATCTTTTGTAAACAAAATCCATTGAAAGTATTTCACTTAATCAGGTGGTTTTTTTTTGTACAGAATTGGCTATCTTCAATTTAGTGGAGAGACTCTTCCAAGGTCAATTGGTTTTACGAACTCGATGTTTAGAGTGTGAGTGCTTTACTGAGAGAAGAGAAGATTTTCAAGATATCAGTGTACCCGTTCAAAAAGATGAGCTCTTAAAAGTAGAGAATGCTGAAAGTAAGTAGAACCTCCAAAGTAAAGATAGCTACATGTTCATGATTTACAGTAGAACCTTATTGGATAGCAGGTGTTGCTAAATATTCAATGGACACTATGAATGAAAAGTAGTTTAGATTCCCTAGTGAAGCACAATGATTGTTATGGGATTACTTTGCAACTTTTGAGAGGAAAATTCAGTAAATGTCATTGATGCCATAAGTTCTAGAACTACTTCTATTTTTTTGTCCTAAATATTTTTGTCATGCTCATTGTCTATGAGATAATGTACTTAAGTAATCTGAGTCTTTGTTCAATTTAGGAGTTTTCGTCTTTACTTTTAAATATTCTATTCTATTGTATTACACCATAAAGAAAGATACATAATTCCATCTTGTATGCTTATGATAAACACATATAACTGGAATGTTGTATACATTGCTCGGTTCAGAAGACAACTTTTAGGAATTTTTTTTAAATAACCTGCTACACAAGCTAGTTTGATATAGTGACTGAACTGGGAAGGGAAACCTGAATTGGATTTGCTCCAAATGTATGACAGTTTCTCAGTAGCAAAATGTTTTCCTTTTTCCCCATCTCATATTTTTTTAACTCCTACTATAGGTGTAGTTACGGTGTCTATATTAATGTTGCCAATGCAATGAGGATGCAATACATGGTGGAGATTACTGTTTCTTCCCTATATTAAATTATGGTATTCTTTGATCCAATATTAATAAGCTGAGGACAGAAACTTGACCTGGAAATTCTGAGATAAAACCAAAATATAAGACCCAATGTTTGTACTTAATGTTGTTATTCTTTACCTTGTGCTCTTACAAGTAATTTGTTTTTCCAATTTTTACTGCTACTATAATTAGCAGCAATTTCTGTTTATGCTTGAAGAACAACAGTATTAAATATTGTTGAATTAATTAATGTTATTTTTTACAGTTTCCCCAGAGCCCAAAACGGAAGTAAAGACTTTGAAATGGGCAATTTCACAGTTTGCTTCCATAGAGAGGATTGTGGGAGAAGATAAATACTTTTGTGAAAATTGTCTCCATTACACAGAAGCAGAACGCAGTCTTTTATTTGATAAAATGCCTGAAGTTGTAACAATTCACCTGAAGTGCTTTGCTGCAAATGGCTTAGAGTGAGTATAGGGCATAAACAGTAGGAAAAAAACCTGAATTACTGGAAGCCAATTAAAATGTAGACTAAGGAAAAAATGAAAATACTTTTCTATCGAACATTATTCAGATGTTAATTAGTATTTATGTTTAATAAATACTAAATGATAACAGGGTCCCATAAATTAGAGGGATAAATTTTAAGGGTTTATTCTATATGTACGTTCCATTCTCTAATTTTTATTTTAAGATAATTCTGCATACAAGTACAACTTTGTTTGATAGTATGATTTAAAATAGAGTTTGGTACAATTAATTGAATGAATTTTCTTTCTCTCTATACTATTCTTCTCTACTACTCATCACCTTTGATGGCTTAGCAGAAAAGTGCTAGCTAAAGTTGTGCGCCACCCAGAGTTATGATGTAAAATGGGCAGCTATATAAATTGAATGAATAGTACAACCAGAATGAGTATGCATACACACACAGAGAGATATATTTTCTGTAAATAAATAAATAAAGCCATTCGCTCCCAGTGGTCATGCAGGCTTACCTGTAAACCTGTATTTGATTATGTTCTTTATTCAGTGGGAAATCTGTGATCATGGATAACCCACATGCTAATATAACTTTCCCAAAATTATGTAATTATTGCACTTAGTGGTGAAAAACATTTGTCCATCTGTAATGGTATATTCTAGTGCATATAATTTCAGCAGTATGCTGGAAAAATTAAGTAGAATTTAAACATTAATTCAGTACTTACTTGAATATATGTAGTATCCGAAATGGGTGTATTTGAAATATGGCTGATCAAATAAGATTCTTACCTTTGATTGCTTATTCAAATAAGATTCTTACCTTTGATTGTGTATGCTTGAAAGATCTATGTGACTGCAAGACATAAGATAATTGGGCCCTGCACTTCTGTACTATTCATATCTGTCAAAAAAAGTTCACAAATCCTTAAGGCCATCCTTTTGTAAAGGTGATACCCAGTCTAGTGGACTTTTTAAGATATACCCAAAAGAATGCCTTTCCTTGTAGCATACAAAAATAAAGCAATTAAACCAAGAAGCTATTTAATCATGGATTTGATTTCATTTTAGAGATCTCAAAGTCAGCAACACTGAGCCTATCTGTTGCAAAAAAATTTCTTGCCATCTTTTTGGTTGATGATCATAAGAAAAATCAGAAAACATAGTATGAAGTTAATTTTAAAATATAATCAAAATATTTGTTTACATCTTAAAAATGATTGTAATGGAAAGCAGTGCTCTTAACTTTACCTGTTATCATCTTCTCCAAAAGGTTTGATTCTTATGGTGGGCTCTCCAAAATAAATACTCCTTTACAGACACCTCTCAAGCTTTCCTTGGATGACTGGAGCATAAATCCAGCCAATGAAATCTATGGATTATTTGCCATCGTGATGCACAGTGGAATTACTATTAGCAGTGGCCACTACACAGCCTCAGTGAAACTCACAGATCTTGACAGCTTGCAAATAGACAATGATAATTTCAGCAGTGATGCTCTTTGTAAATTTTGCCCAGAGCCACTAAATGAACAAGAAGCTGTCACTGAGGACTATGATGATGGTGAGGTCTCTTTTACAGTTGGAGAAAGTACTCAACCTAACAAAGGACTGAACAAAAAGAATACGGAAGCTGTGGGTCTTCTGGGTGGACAGAAAAGCAAGTCCAATTGTGACTTGCCAAATAACAAAGTAGCCCATTCTGACAAAATCGCCCATGTGATGGGTGAAGCAAGAAATGCTGAATGGAACTGTCCTAAAGCAGTCATGACATTTGAAGAGTGTGAACAAACTGGCACTACGTCCGCTGGACTAGACAATGAAGCAGCGCATATGATGCATTCCCTAAAACAGTATAAAGACAAGTGGCTACTTTTTGATGATTCAGAGGTTAAACTTATAGAGGAAAGGGATTTTCTTAATTTGTTGTCTCCAATTTCATCATCTACATCTACTCCTTATCTGCTATTTTATAAGAAAATTGTAGAGTGAGGTAGTATTTTAATATGCAAATGATAGTTTTTGAAAAGCATACAACGGCAATTTTGTAGATACATGTTACAATTATTTTCATTCTATAAAAATGGGCAAATGTGGTTTTTTTAAAGGCAATAATTCAATTTGTAGATGTTATACAAATTGCTTTAGAATACAAGTCTGTATATATTCTGTTGAATAAATAATGTCTTAAGAGCAAGCACTATATAACAATGATTCCAGCTTCATCGCACTACTTGTACAGTAAATATATTATTTTTAAAAAATAAAGTTGTATGTATTCACAATCTTGCAAAAATTTGTAGCTGGTGATAAAAGAAACATGCTTTTTATATAAAAAAAGGAAAGTTGGTATGTCTGTATGATTTGAGATTTCATTCCACATTTGAAAACCTCACATTCTTAACATGCTCTTCCTTTATGTCATGAACATTTTGTAAGTGTTCTAATTGAGGTTGAAAGCAAGATGCTCCTCTCTTTCAGTATAGCCAATGTATGTAATGGGTATTGCAATGATATTTGTATCATTGGCTGACCTCCATATTATTGGCTGTATTTCTATTTCAGTGATTTTTGGAGATTTATTTGATCACAGTTAATGGTTAGTGATGGCATGCTTCAAATTGATTTTATTATTTAATGCTCACAGCTATTTTGAAAGGGAAATTTAGGAAAACCCATAGAAAACCCAATATTGCCCCTTTCATTCAGGTACTATAGAAACCACAGCCTAGCTTCTTTTGTATTGTAAGTTTTATAAGGACATTCACCGGTTGATTGCCTAAACAATCAAGATAAATTAATTTCTCTAAAAGTAACAAAATTTTGCTATGTTATATGTAAGCTTCTCCCATAAATGGTACTATACGTCTGTGTTGGAAGCAGGTGAAAGGTAAAAGGATCAGCCAGTGACATTACCATTGTTTGGGGGGATGCCCAGTTGGGGACTCCTTTCATGTCCCCATTAATGAGCCCATTGAAGTGATACCTATTTATTTACTCATATTCACATGCTTTCAAACTGCTAGGTCAGCAGGACCTGGAATGAATGACAGGAGCTCACCCCGTAACACAGGAGCACTTGGGCTTAGAACGTGGGGGTGCAAATTGTCAACCCAGTGTTCTAACCATGTGAATCTCCACAATTATTGATACTAGGGGACAATTTTTCTTGTTTGTTTTATAGAATGCATTTGTACTGATCGATGATCAATCAGAATAAAGTGCTTTGCATTCAAAACTGGGCAGAGACATGCCCCAATAGATAAGGCTAACTTAAAAGGTGCCAAACCTGTGATTTAGGTTGCTGAATCACTTTTTGAATTTAATGATAATTTGTCATCAAATTTCAGTGGTCGATCATGTTGGTAATAGAACTCTTATTGTAAGAACTTTTATTGAACTCCAACAAGCTTATTGTAAAGCTTGATGGAGATAATTATATATGCCTTTTTGGTTTTTTTCCCAACTCAACAGAATGTTGGAGATGTTTTATCTAAAAGAGGGGTGAGAATGTCCACTAGTACCATAACGCCATAATAAAACAAAAGGATACCAAACTTGGTGCGAAGGAAAAACACTAGCAAAAGAAAACTTAAACGTAAAAATGTGCTAGATCAGGCCAGAAACTGATGAAAAACATTCCAGATAATTTTCTCCCTATGTCCATGTAGAAGAGGCACTTGGAAAGTAGCCAAGAAAGTTATCCAATCATTACAAATAAAAGTGGATAACTTTACATGAAAAATAAATTAATCAGAATGTGAACATTCAAATGTGTAAATAATAGTGGGTATGGTATGACAGTATATGATTATATCTTAAATGTTACTTTATAATTCACATCATTCTTTTAATCTGGTGTCCTAGCATAAACGCTTTAGCAGAGAGAGGGGATAAGATGTATTTCTAAATTGTGTCTTACCTATTAGTCAGACCTGTTTTATTTATAGTGGCCCCAAACAATATTAGAAAGTACAAATGTATACTAAAAACATAATGTTCCAAGCTACCCTAATAATTTTAAGCTCACATGTAATAATCATGCATATATAAATCAAGAGTAAATTTATTATAGAAAGCATTCCTTTCAGCAATACCTGTCCATATTTTAAAAATTTTTTGCACATGGCAATGAATAGGAAAAGCATGAAATAAAGTGGAAACTTTCAAATATTTAATAGTACCATTAATATAAACAAACACTATATTAAAATTGTTTGCTTTTTCAAATGCTATTATAAATTAAATATACAAACTACAAATAATCACATTACAGAATGCTATAAATAAGGTTGATGAATTCAGAGTACCTTTGAATATTAAAAAAAGAAAAAGTTTTAAAAATACTTTCATATTGTTGCACTAGATTTTACAAAAACAGACTTTTTAAAACTACATTTTCCAGGAGAAAAGATTTGGCCACTTAATGCTCCCATGCAAATCAAAAGAACATGTGTTCGCTGCCCAGAGCAAATTCCACAAATTTTCTTGTGTCAATAACACTGAACCTGCTTTTTCAGTACCTTAAACCTCTTAAGTGCCTTCTGAGGTGCTTATATGTCCATTTTGCGAAGGCTCATTCTGCTGAAGGAATCTCTGGAGAGTGGGAAAAAAACATGAAATGAGCTACTACAACTTAAACAACAGAAGTTTATTTCTTGCCAATTGAATAAAAATCCGTTGCACAAAGTGTTGTAGAACAATTTCTCCCAACTAATACAATACAAGTAGCCCTTGGTTAAGGATCAAATGTTCAAAAACATTTTGAAGTTCCTATGGCACTGAATAAGTAGTAATTAGGACCAGTATTTGAAGTTCTGACTGTCTCACCACCTCTGAGGTCACATGATCACAATCTGGGTCCTTGCAACTAGCTCATATTTAACGACTATTGCAGTGTCCCAGTCATGTGACTGCCTTCTGCAACCTTCTCTGCCAGTTTCCCACAAGCAAAGTCAATGGACGAGTTGACAGGGAAGGTCGAAAGTCTCTCTCACCCTTGTACCCTACCCTAGCCGCTCTGCACTCATGCTGCACCTCTCTGGCCACTCCGACACCCTCGGCACCCTTCCCAAACATACCCTTCTCAAGTGCGTGCTGCACTTGCACCACTCCAGCCATCTGCACACTCCCAGGTTCCCTCTCCCACCTGCCAGCAGCAACTTACATGTCTGCTGGTCTATTGGTCAGCCACCTGGGACTTGTAACTTCCTGCCAACTTTCTCATTAAGTCTGATTGTTGGAAGTGAGCAGGAAGTTGTGAGGAGGTCCTCACTTTGTCAAATTGTTGAAGCTCTTACTCTTTATCCAGAATAGATGGAAAAAGACGGCCAAGCTTTGAAACAGGCAAAATGTAATGCAGGTAATCCTAGATTTAACAATCATTTGTTCTGGGGCTGTTCAAAGTCACAAACAGCATTGAAAAAAGTGACTTACAATTGTTCCTCGCACATAGTCATGTGATCAAAATTTGGGCGCTTAGCAACTGGCATATATTTATGGGGTCATGTCTGGGTCATGTGATAACCTTTTGTGACCTTCCCAGTAGGCTTTTGACAAGCAAAGCTTAACAATCACATGATTCACTTAATAATGACAGTGATTCACTTAAAAGATCGTAAAATTGGGTGTGACTCAGTTAACAACAGTCTTACTTAGCAATGGAAATTGTGGTCATAAGTCAAGGACTACTACCTCTATATGAAAAATGGCACCATCTTACCCAATTGGTTACGTTAGGTATAGTCATGGTAGATATTTTTTTTTCATTCAGGAGGCCTTTGGGGAAAAATGTGAAATGTTATATTAGAATGACCTGTGACAAGCAGCAGGTAGAACAGCCTTGTATAATTGGGGTATTTTTCTATTTATCAAGGGCTGAAGGGCTTCCTTGAGACGATGATAATTTCTTTCAAGTTCCCGCTGATACTCTTTTTGGTCTGGACCAATCAAGCTTTTGTTTTTGCGTAGTGCGTCCTCACACCTAGAACACAGTACAATGCATTTTAAGTGAGCAAATGATCATAAATGTATTAAATGATAATTAAGCATTTTGTCAATATATCTTTGTTCATCCTTAAGCTTCCTAGATAATGCTATCTACTGTTTGAAAGACCATTTCACATAAAATCAATGTAGCTTGCTTTTTGGGGGATAGTTATCCTGTACTGCTGAAGCAGGCTTTTCAACACTATAGTTTCTCTATATTCTGGCACAATTGCTACCAAGTAATTCTGGACATTGTCTTTTTCTAATATGGACAATTTTTTTTGAAAAAAATGAAACCAGTATATTGTCCATGCTATATGTCTGGCCTCCACAGCATTTTACAAATGTAAATAGGTAGCAATTGACTCAAATATAAGGATGACTATGCTTTATCCTTAAAAAAAAAAGAGTAACAGTTCAATGATTTCTCAAAATTGTATTAAGAAAGTATCTCCTATCCATTAGACTGAAAAAGGTACTCAAATAACATAAGAGACATAGCAATAAGCACTCAAAAGATTTTCTCTTTTGGCTAACTCAGGAGAAAAAAGTGCAGGTCTTTACAAGAAATGACACAATACCTTTTTGTAAAGTCTTTGAAACAAAGCCGCAGTTTGTTATGGTGACGGAAGTATGTAGAATCATTGGGTATTTCAGATAAAAATACTTGTGCAACTTCCAGCGGCCCCTTAACAGAAATGAGGACAAAATAATTTTATGGACACAAAATTTTTAATAAAATGTAAGATTTCTTTAACATTATACACCAAAAGCCCTTAGACAGAGTAACACAAAAACTGGATCACAGTGAAAGGAGAAAATTGCCTTTAATATATTAGGGGAGAAAGTATTTTTGGACTAATTTGAGGTGTTGGTGTTTATTTAAAATTATGCTTATTATGCTGCTTCAGTTGACGCTAAGCAATATAAAGCTACAATCTTGAACTATCTACAATATTGCAAAAATCAATAAAACTTCAGACTATAAAACCACACATTAATTCATAAAGGCACTTCTCAGTTATATTATTGGCCCTACTTCTCA
Source organism: Oxyrhabdium leporinum (assembly GCA_032468155.1). Taxonomy (NCBI): domain Eukaryota; kingdom Metazoa; phylum Chordata; class Lepidosauria; order Squamata; family Cyclocoridae; genus Oxyrhabdium; species Oxyrhabdium leporinum. Next base: position 560,857 of record JANHFL010009101.1, on the reverse strand, counting down.
TTATAGCAGGGCTGGGCAACTTCCAGTATGACTCCTTTATGACCTGTGGACTTCAACTTCCAGAATTGCCCAGCCTACAACATTGAATTCACCTTTTGGTTGATCTGGATATATTGTATTGCCCAAGTCTCAAAGATACTTTGAGCAGGTCACAACAATCAAATTACAATAAAATAAAAAATTACAAGCATGATGAAGTGAGGGGTCTCACTCTTCCTTGCCAAAGACCTGGGCAAAGGACCAGGTCTTCCCAGTGGAGGCCATCTGGATCTTGGATGATTGTGGCTCTTTAGGGATGAACAGAGTTCAAATTTTACCTCCCCTTTTGCCAAGCATAATAATTATGTATTCTTGTTTCCTATCAATTCAGGGGCCAGAATGTAAATCATACTACAACAGAAAATTATCCATTCTTTTTACCTCCATATATGCTAACAGGAAGAAATCTGAACTGTGCTAAAATTGTCGGGTAATGCTACCTGTGTTACATCTACAAATAACTATGGGAGCATGAATTCAAATTTCTAGCTTGTGCTCAAACATATTCAATAGCACTTTCCACTCATTTCTGTCCCACAGATTAAGTTATGGTTTCTCTACATAATGCATTTGACAGATCTAAATTATGGTCCAATCATCCACTTTATACCTTGTTCCATTATTCTAGTGATCTAATACTGCATGCCTTTTAAAATCTACCCCGTAGCCATTAAAATACAGCTGTATTTAACAGTGTACTCTAACTTTCAAATATCCAAATCATTGTGCTTAAGAACCCATTATGACACTCTACATTCTTACTTGATTTACAGTGGTACCCACTGAACCCTGAAGCACCATCTGGAGCATTTTTGGATCTGCTGGATCTTGATGGGTTGCAAAAGCCAATTCTTGGGTTTTTTTCTGCATGTCCTCAATGGCAACTTCAATTGCTGACAAAATTATCTAACGAAATAAAGATCCAAGAGATGTGCAAAAGCATTAAGAAATTGACAAGGGTTTTATTTTCTAAATAAGGGGAAGAAAACATTTGGATTCCCCTCCCCCCATTACTCAGTGCAGAGTATTAATAAAAAATTAGGGCAGAAGGATACCAAGCAATTGTACCCAAACAGGTGGTCACTACTGCCCAGGAGCCCATCTCATGTTTCAACTAATTTTCTAATGCCTATACTAGCTTTCTGCACTAGAAAACTTGAACAATCTGAAAAATATCCTGTAAAAAAATTCAGGGCGATTTAGTAGAATTATTAATTGATGATACCAAGAGTCGCACACTACGTTCAATTGTGGTTTATTTTAACCACAGTTTCCAGAATACAGGTGGTCCTCGATTTACAACACTTCATTTAGTGACTGTTGAAGGTTACAATGGCAGTGAAAAATGTGGCTTATGACCGTTTTTTCATAGTTATAACCTTTGCAGCATCCCTATGATCATGTGATCAAAATCCAAATGCATGGCAACTGGTTCATATTTATGACAGTTGCAGTGTCCCAGGGTCATGTGATCACCATTTGCGACCTTCTGACAAGCAAAGTCAATGGGGAAGCCAGATTCACTCAACAACTGTGTTACTAACTTAACAACTGCAGTGATTCGTTTAACAACTGTGGCAAGAAGTGTCATAAAATGAGGCAAAACTCATTTAACAAATGTCTCACTTAACAAATGAAATTTTGGGCTCAATTGTGGTTGTACGTTGAGGACTAGCTATAAACCAAATCATGGTTTATAAAGCACACAGTATATGGATCCACATATAATACAAATCCAAAGCCAAAACTAAAGATAAACATTACTTAGTGTGATCTGTGGATCTAATCAGTTCACAACTCAGGGATGATGATAATTTTTATAAAGTAAAAAAGATTTTATTTGTGAAAGGTGGCTACTACTTAAGTCAATACATGAATTAGTATTTTGAGAAATGATTTATAAGGATATATTTTTTAATCCTGAGAACTACAAAGCAAAATGGTACAGAGATTCCCACTCTAAAACACCTATGTTTTGTGGAAAAAACATGTTTCCCTCTGAAGATTGTTTACATGGCATGGCATTCGTCCTTCATCCAATTTTCAATTATTATTTTTTTTAAGGAATGAAATGAGACTATGGGCCATTAATTTAATTTCAGACTGGAACAGATACAGTGCATTTTTTCACTTCACTTTTTCTTCTACTTCATCCCCTTCACTGTATTTTATATTATAAGGTTCTATAAATTCAGGATCCTTATTTATTCAACAGTCACATAAATCTAAGTTAATAATAGTAGCAGCAGGAGCAGAATTTTTTGATGAGCAAAGCATAGGCTGTTTTCTCAAAGGCTTGTGAAGATGCTACCAAATTAAAAATAACTTGTTGAATGTTTTTGAATGTTACAAATTAAAACTGAGCTGTGTGAAAATGTTGCCCTAAACACATTGTCCATCATTTCCTTCATCATCCAGCCCTTTCATCTCTCTTCAAGGCAGAGTATAATGGAAGTGCAAGACTTACTTCTTCCTTGTGAGTGACATTTATCCTTGTCTTAATGTAAGGAAAAGCATTTAATGTTGTCAAGATAGTCTTCCTTTTCTGCTGTTCGTGCAACTCTCCGTGAGCTCTGCCATTGTTTGTGAACGGGGTACAATACATGAATCGGCGCAAATTGTAGTTTTTGTCAAAATAGGTTATCCTGTCCTTCATTTCGTAAGTATCGAAGTAGGGCTCAACATAAGTGATTTGTATATAAGCCTGAAGAAGAAGAAAATATTATCAGCAATAGAACATTAGAATATAACTGATCATAGAAATGAGAGATTCTATTAATGGTGAAACAAGTCCTTTCCCACAAGCAGTTCATGTCCCAAAAAAAGGTGCTTTTTCAGGAGGCAACTGGACTTTTCTTGTTTTTTCTTTGAAGACATCTCTCCTTTTAGACAGGGATGGAAGGATGGAAATGACCAGCTGTCTGCAAGGAATATAAATCCTTCCATTCCCCATCATCTAGTCAGAGCAGAAAAAGCTTCTTAATAATAATAACCTTTATTGTCATTATACATACATACAATGAAATTGATTTCTTGAATGAGAAGCGAAATATCTTCAGAGAAAAAAATAAGAAAAGTCCAGTTGTCTCCTGAAAAAGTACCTTTGGGACAACCATAACTGAGAATCTCCATAGACTTCAAGCATTTCATGGTTCTTTTTAAAGGATTTCTATACTGAAATGATTTGTCATGGAGGCACAGGCCAAATTCATACACAATGACACAAGAAACTGATGAGGTAACAATGCAAAGTCTTTCGTTGCCATAATTACAGGTAGTCCTCAACTTACCATCACAATTGAGTTCAAAATATCTGATACTAAGCAACAAACTTTTTAAGTGAGTTTTGCCTCATTTTACGACCTTTCTTGCAACAGTTGTTAAATGAATCATTGCAGTTGTTCAGTTACTAACACGTGGTTAAGTGAATCTGGCTTCCCCATTGATTGTGTCTGATGGAAGGTTGCAGAAAATAATCACATGACCCCATCATAAATATGAGCCAGTTGCCAAGTGACCAAATTTTGATTATGTGACCATGGGGATGCTGTAGTGGTCGTGTGAAAAATGGTCATAACTCACTTTTTTCCAGTGCCTTTGTAACTTTAAACAGTCACTAAATGAATGGTTATAAATTCAGGAGTACCTGTAAAAAGAAGTTTATAGAAGTTGCAAACAGTTACAGAATCTAATGGGATGATTATTTTTTCACACTGGCCCAGGTTGGATAACTTTGTTTTATGAAATAAATGAAACATGTGCCAAGCAGCATCATTTGTTCAATCAGATTCTCTTCCTGTATAAGGAAGATTTATATGAAATTTTTGATTCAGGAACAAAAATATACAAACATTCAGACAACCAAAAATGGACAAACATATTTTCACACAACCATACCAGAATCCTCCACAACTGTACATTATCGCTCTGGGATAAATCCAGTCCAAATTCCTCAGGGTGGGGTTTCAGGTTCTTGTGATGTATCTAATGCAAGTAGTCCTTGACTTACAACAGTTCATTTAAAGTTTTATGAATGAAATTATAGTTTTAAAATTTAAAAATTTAATGAAATTAAAGTTTTAAAGCTTAAAGTTACAATGGCACTTTTGTGACTTACGACCATTTTCCACACTTACAACCATTGTAGCATTCCCCATGGTCACGTGATCAAAATTCAGATGCTTGGCAACTGGTTCATATTTATGACAGTTGCAGTATCCCAAAGTCATGTGATCACCGTTTGTGACCTTCTGGCTTCAATGGAGAAGTCAGATTCACTTAACAACCATGTTACTAACTTAACAACAGCAGAGATTCACTTAACAAATGTGGGAAGAAAAGTCATAAAATGGAGCAAAACTCACTTAACAAATTTCTCACTTAGCAACATAAATTTTGGATTCAATTGTGGTCGTAAATTGAGGACTACCTGTACACATGTTGACAGACAGAAGCAGTATAACAAGAGAGCAGCTTTACTCTTCCTGGTCAATTTCATTCCTGAAACATACTACACATATCTAGATTGAAAGGGAAAGTGTAAATACAATTTGTTATCCTTATTTTCTTGAGAGAAGTAGTCAGATAGATCTAGGCCATTTCTAACACCAAAATATTCATTGAGACAAAGCCTAAAATACAATGTTTGATCAGAAATTAATATCTTACTTTATTGGCATCTAGTTTGCACTTGTCAACAGGGTTAGAATCTTTTATAACCTCAACAGCATCTTCACCAAACCTTTCTCCATAAAATCCCTGAAAATGATAAAAATGATATTAAGAACTGAACAGAAGCCAACATTTTAAATGAAAGTAGAGCAAAAGCAGACATTCCACCTCATCATAATTTACTTATTTTTCCCAGCTTTAGAACTGGAATATACAGTACCTGTTATAAACCCAGTGATTTTATCTGATCTGAAAGCACCGTTTCTTAGCTCTCTAGCTTCAACCATTACTCATTCTTACCATGCTTTCTGCTTATCACATTCTGAGTAATAAATGAACTATAGTTTGTCTGATTTATGTCCCATGTTTTCATCAGAGACTCAAGGTGTTCATACATAGCATTCTTTCCCCCAATTTTATCCCCATAACAAATCTGTGACATATAGGGCTGAATATGGTAAACCTAAAATTATCTTACCACAGCGGCTGATAGATCTGAATTTGGGGCTGCCATGCCATAATCCTAATTCACACACTCTCAGTTTAAACTACCTACAATATTGCTGATGTGGGGAAAAACAGAATGAAGTGCTGTGTGTACACAACATTAAAGTTGTGAATAAAAGGTATAAACACATTTTAGAATTATATTTATTTTTCACAACTCCCCCAGAGAGGGGCTCCGTATTTTATATATGTTCTTAGAAAGTTCATTTTCCCACTGCTAATCCTCATATGAACAAAACAGAATTATTATAGCAAGTATCAGCATGACTTATTATTGTATACAAATAAAGAGAATTTTTAAAATCAAAAATATTGGTTGATATATATATCCCAAATTCCAATGCAACTAGATCACGAAAGTGACTTAGAAAACAATGGAAACTGAAGCTACTAAAACTAGTAGAGTTAAAACTTCTTTTGAATACAGTAAAAGAAATAAAGCAAAACAATTTAAAATCTTTATTAATGTGGGCAAATATTCTAAGCTTGACCAGGAAATCTCACCTCTAATCTATGAGAAATTTCAGCAAGTTTTGTTATAGCAGGCTCCTTGTACATGAACTCCTGTTCATCCAAATCTCCAAATTTAGTTCCATAAAAGCCAACACGGAAGTATGTACCAAACATTCGCTTACCATCCTAAGGTATATAAAGTTATGTGATATTTAATGTAAAATATGTTATTTTAAAAAAAAAAAATCTAAAATATAACCTCATGCTAGGAGAAAACAACAATCAACTAACCAAAAGTACTAGTGATCGTTTATACAAGTTACAGCACAAAGGCAAAATTCAAAATCAAATTATACACTTATGAGATCTATGGGAATCTCATGCATTATTGGAGGGAAAAAACCCAGTGGCTTAGCTCTGCATAGGAAGAATGGAATAACTTTTAATGGCCTGAATTTAGATGATAATAGGCGTATCAGTTGAGGAGGGTTACTTAGAAATGGGTAAGTTTCTTTAACTATTATTTGTACTCTTGTTGGAAGATACATTTCTAAATTCTACAAGTTTGAATAACTTCAGAATGAATCTGCACATTACAGTCTAAGACTAACATGAACTATGTTCAACATAGTTCAACTCAACATGGGCACCTGAGGTACAGGGAGGCAGATGACAAAAAATACATAAAGATGCCATCAAGCAAATGTTGTGATTTACCTAATTGTATCTTGCGGACATGAGTACATAATGGTTGCATTTTGTATGATGCCATTGTGTGTGTTTCCATTTTAGCACTATTGTGGTTTGACTGCACTAAAAAAACCCCACTGAAGTGCTGCGAATGTGTAATGACTGTTATTTGTAACTTCTCCTCTTAAAACAATGGCCAAAGATTGAAACAGCAACCTTGATATAAAGAAGTTCCATTTTGCTACGCAATGAACATGATATTATCCCAATGTCATATTGTGATGCTTGCTGTATATGTAGAGTGGAGAATGCCATGGTAACTCTAGAGTTGTTCTCAAGTATAATTTTATCTCCTAGAAGAAATGAAAACAATTTAGGAAGATGATTTTAGTTACACCGTCATCAAGCTTCCTCCAACCGCTGTTCCTGAGACTATACTGTGTGTCTGCAGCACAAATATCAGGGACAGTTGAAATTCTTCTGTCAGTAGTAATAAAATTTGCATTGCTAACATTGCAAGGGATACAGGTCATCACTCTATCCTCTGTGCAGTATAGGAATAATGGTTATAGTTTAAGGAAGTTTTGCCTGCCAGTTCTTCCTTTGTGCCATGAAAACCATGTGCATGTCTAGGGGGATTGGGGTCATGGGGTGCAGAGTTCCATAGGATGGGAAACATCCTGTTTATTCTTTATAGGTTCCCATGCAGTTCCTTTCACTTGGGCATTTAATCAAAGCAACACTAACATCAAGAACAGCAACTGGTGTTTTCCAGACTATTGAGATTACAATCCCCAGAATCCATGACCATTGACATACTAACCGTGGATTACGGGGATTGCAATGGAAAGCATCTGGAAGGCACCAGAAGCTTATCGCTGATTTATAACAGCAAAACCAAAAAGTGCACTCTTTTATAAAGACAACATGTAACTGAAAGACACAAAGCAGCATAGAGTTTGAAATTAAGCTTCCCAATCCTGGAATTTCCTCCCCCACAAAAAGATCACGCTGCTTGAACAAATATAGCTGAGAAAAGGACTGCAATGTTCACCTTGACTCTCATGGCACAATTATATTCTGAGCACTACCTTTCTTTTTTTTCTTAAAAAACAACAACAAACACACAGAGATATTTTGAACTATGTGTCTCATTACTATGTTTCAAAATACGTTTAATAGAGGAGAAAAGAATTAAACCAAGCCTCCAAGTTGGTTTCCAGCTTTAGCTTGAACAGAGAAACTTTCAGGAAGATGCTCAGATTACAATTTGCAAAAAGCTTTGAGGGAAAAGAGCTGCCTATTGTGGTTTTGTACAGAACCTGATCATTCAAGCAATTAAAATTTTAACTATTAATTATTAATTAAAATTCCTATTCAAGATTTGAGCCAGGCCTATTCTTCCAATGCTTATTGGTGTCTTTCCTCCTTTTAGAACAGGAATGTCCAAACTTGGCAACTTTAAGGCTTGTGGATCTCAATTGCCAGAATTTCTCAGCCAGCATAGCAGGCTGAGGAACTCTGGCAGTTAAAATCCACAAGTCTTAAAGTTGCCAGGTTTGGAAATGCTTGTTTTAGAAATAGGGTTTCATCACCATCAAATGCAATCAAGTCCAGTTCTTAAAAGGCAAAAAACTCATCATGTGAGCAGTAGGGGTGAGGGTCACCCTTCTGAAGTCACGTAAGTTCAGTAACAAAAAATCTTCTTGTGTAGGATACTATATATGCTAAGCCTTCCTAGGATAGATTGTCAGTGAAAATAAGGTAATTTGTCTTGGTGAGGGAAGGGAAATGGGCAACACAACATGGAATCAATGTCATGTTTGCTTATTACGTAAGTAGAAAAAATAATTTTCTGTCTTGCATTCATGGACCTGTGATATGAACAGTTTTATCCATATAAATTTAAACTGGCATCTTTTAATTCACCCTTGGGCCTCAGAAGAGGAGGACAGCTTTCATTTCTTCTAACATACGTGGGTCAAACTCGCAGCGTCACGTTGCCATCACATGACGTTTTGCAACATTTTGCCATTTGAGGAACTGTTTTCCCATGTGTGGCCTGTGCTTGACGCATCCAGCCCACGGGCTGCCAGTTTGACACCCCTGTTCTAACACTACTTCAGGACTAGTAAAAAGCATCAAGTGATTTGCATTTACTGGTAAATTTGCATTTACATACTTCTAGATATATATATATATATATATTTAAAACAACCCTATATGGCTAATTCTGGTTGTTTAGAAATAATAGGTTTATTGGATTTGCATACCACCGCATGGCAGTTCTGAAAAAGTCTGCCAGTCTATAATGTGGAATATTTTGAAAAAAGGTGCTAAAGTTTCACTTCTTATAGGTCAGAATTATCAAGCAACTAGTCCTCAACTTATAACCACAACTGGGACGAGAATTTCTGTTGGAAATCATTGCGGTCATGTTGAATTGGACCTGATTTTATGACCATTTTTATGATGGCCATTAAGTAAATCATCCTGGACATTAAGTGAATCTATGGTTGTTAAGTGAACACAGGATTGCAAGTGTGAATATTTGTATGCCTTAATGAAGATGTACTTTAATAATACATTCAATTGAATCATTTTAAAGTATAATTACTTATGGAAATGCAAAAACGTGGGTCACTCTCAAATCAGGCTGAGTCCTTATATCCCCAAGGTATTTATAAAAATTATGAATTTTACAGTATAAGATCATATTTTACAAACATGATTAAGAGCTGTCTTGCTACAATGAAGATGTTTTCTATAGTTTTACTTTTCATTCTAACCACACTCATGGGGAGATAAAATACAGACAAATCCCCCCCCCGCCCCCTATTATTTTTTAAAAATCTGTTAAACTAAAAAGCTATATGCTCTTCGTTTCCCAACAGTGTGCTAGCTGATATAATCAGAGCCACTTCAGATTTCTTTGATCATCTGTCCAGGATCATCAAATAAATTATTTACTATGGGAAAATGGCAGATAGTCAGTCAGGCATATTTCACGAACACAGTTTAAAAGTAAAACTCAGCTCTGTGAAGAGTATGCTGGTTGTTTGGCTACTGCTTTCAGTAAAAAGCTATCCACAGAGTTTGGCCTTGGTCTAGCTTTGAGTTTGCAGTTTAGATGTCTCTACTGACAGCTGGATGGGTACGGTAAAAAAAGAAATGGGAGAATGAGAGAAGCAGCGGGAAATAAAATAATAAAATAAAATAATAAAATAAAATAAAATAAAATAAAATAAAATAAAATAAAATAAAATAAAATAAAATAAAATA
>JANHFL010009101.1:537290-551115 GCA_032468155.1 Oxyrhabdium leporinum | reverse complement strand
TAAAATAAAATAAAATAATAATAATAATAATAATAATAATAATAATAATAATAATAATAATAATAATAATAATAATAGGGGTGGCTGAGAAAGGGAGAATAATGGAGGGGGGGTGTTGGCTCAAGCTGTGTGCAGTCTTGAGTTTCTAGTTCTGAAAGATTACCTCTACACACTGCCTGGGTGTGGTACACACTGGATGGATGTCCTTAGATGACATAAGCAAATTGTTAAAGAAGATGCATTCTACAGTGCTATATGATTCCAACTGCATGGACTTTAGATGTGTTGTATTTTCTAAATCAAATGACATGTGCATAAGCAGACAAGAAGTCTTTGTTAAAAAATGTCAGTTTTCATAACTTCAAACTGCTAGCTGTTTTGGGGAACACAATAAGTCTAAGATTTTGGTCAATGAACAAGCATACAGTAGAAGTAAAATGGTATTATTAACTGAACTTTTTAGTCTAGCATATTTGCTATGAACAGAGCAAACATGTGTTAGTGTATATTTAATTGCATGGTCTGGTTTTTCTGAAGTTATTATTGTCTGTCGAGGAATATTGCAATTGGGAAGAACAAGCATTAATCTAACATTGAATTAAAATGGAAACTGCAAATTGTTTTAGGGAGCGTAAAACCAGATAAAAATAAGAGTCAGATATTTTGTCTCCCAGGTGATATCAGGGAAAAAGGAAGAAAATATGAAATCTATTCCCTTACTCAAAGCATGAATGGAGTTATTTAGGGTGACTGTCAATATGCTGTCCACTTTGACAATTTTACACAAAAATAAAGCTTCTGCCACAAGCAATATTGTTTACACATAGAGGCAAAAAGCCTATACATTGTTATATATAGAAAGTATACACATATAGCCCTACAGTTTTAATATGGGTATCCATTGTAACTGCTGTTTTTTCTGCATGGAAGGAAGAATATTAACCTTATGTTCTCTAGAGTGGGGAAGCTAGGCAATGTTAGGGAATTTTATAGCTGGCATTACTTACTCCTACACTGAAACAGGCTTATCACAGAAGGAATCTTACAATTCATTTGTTCCTCTAAGCCAGGGGTGGGCAATTAACTTTCACAAAGGACCACATCAGAAACTAGGACTATTGCGGAGTGCGGAACCAATATGGCTGTGAAGGTGCATAGGCATGCATGCACGCATGCACAAAAGTAAACTGGAAAAAAAATAGCAGTCGCTTTCAAAATAAAAGCAATCCACGCGGGGTGGGCAGGGACAGTCAAAGGACCAGATGTGGCCTGGGGCCTTAAAGACCCAAGTCTGCTCTAAGCTAATTATTATAGCGGCCTAGCTAGTTTGGTTTTTGAATTTTTTTTGCCTCCAATGCACCAACCCATTGTACAAATTCTAAGACTGTTCTTTATTTTATATGTGTAAGACATCTGCTTGATATCTGCTAAAAAATGTATACCTTTCTCTATCAAATTGCAAGGCAACATTACCTAACAGTTCGGACCAGTGAATCTGTGATGCTCTAAATGAATTTCTGGGCTTTGGATTCTTCAAATTTTATTTCCCAATTATCCTATTTACAATCTACATGAAAGAGTTAAGAAAATACTTTCTTCCATGTAATTAATTAGAAGTATTCTATGATAATGAGTTTCAAACAGATCATCATAATTCTAAAACAATGCTCACCCAAGACAAATTAGGAATTGGCGTATGAAAGGATTTTTTTTCCCATTTAGCTTCCATTTATTTTGGGGAGATGGGAATGTGTTGATGGGTCAGTTCCTAGGAAAATTTTATAATGAAGTGAATGCAAAACATGCTGGAATGAAATGAAGCATAAACAAGCAGAAAATTAGAGAGGGCAATAACATCATAGGGTATCATGTTATTGTTCAGAATGTGGAACAATATCTATGGAAACTCTGATTTTGATCAAAGGTATTCACAAAAATCAAACTCTTGCTTTCAAGCCATAAAACACATTAATACTCCATGGTCTTTGTTTCTGAGAGATGCAAAATGCAGTTATGAGTAAGGAAGATATTATAAAAGCATTTATGTCTATTATTTCGAGAAAAATAATAGTCCTTGGGAGGCAAAGAGAATGAAGGTGAACGCTGTAGTCATTACAGATCTGGCAGAGTGGGTATACAGCCATCATGATTTATGAAGGGTTCATAATATGTTATTATGCATGGTAAATACCTGCTAGGTATAAAGTTATATTTTTTTTTCTTCTGCATATAGACCAAAAGCTTTGCCAACTGGGTTTACTTCACCAAAAATAACTAAAATCACTGTCAATCTTATGCCTGTTGTTTCCAACAGGTAGACGAAAATAGTCCCAAATATCTAATTGTAGACTACAATAATATCTTATACTCTGAAATAGAAAAATTAATGCCAAAAGGTTTTGTTCCAGCAATTTCCTATCTAATCCAGCTTTTGAATTTATAACCCAAATTTTGAATGCCATCCAAACTGTTTACTTGAGGAAAAACCTACTCACACATCAATGGTGACCCAATCAGTCTCTGAGGTAATTTCCTTCCTTCCCACCAGCCCAATTGAGGAGAATTTATATGGTATTTCATAAACCCCTGAGCTGGCATAAGTCTTTGATTTTTTTTTTAAAAAAAGAAATTATTGAGAGATGCCATGGTGTTAAGAATCATCAACAACTTAGTAGGAACTTACCACAACAGACAATAGTAAAAGTGGGAAGGAGAATCAGCAACCAGGGCAATAGAGGAGAAAACAGAAAGTATTTTAATTAAGGAAAATCAAAAAACAAATAAGCAGCATTTGGCAGCAAATAAAGGCAAACAAGCGTTCTACAAAATAAGAACTGGCTAAAAAGCATGCAACGGGGATTAAAGGCCACATTGGGAGAAATGTCCAGCAAGAGGAGATGTCAAGTGCAAAGCGGTGGACAAGAACATAAACCATGGGTGTGTTTCACCATGCAATAAAACATTCCTTGACTATGTTAAAACTGTAACTGAGGAGAGGATGTATTTCAGGGGTCGATTTAGCATCACACACATTGAAAAGACTCCCCTTAGGCTGTCCTCCATTAATGGTCACTGAACAGCCATATAACTGGGAGTGCCTCATCTGTCCCTTTGTATCTGTTTGTCTCTTGCAACAGATTTGTGCCAACTACAGGTAGTACTCAACGTACGACCACAATTGAGCCCAAATTTATGTTGCGGAGAAATTTGTTAATTTTATGACTTTTCTTGGCACATTTGTTAAGTGAATCACTGCAGTTGTTAAATTAGTAACACGGTACATCGCAACCATCATAAATGTGTCAGTTGTCAAGCATCCAAATGTAAATCATGTGACCATGGGGATGCTGCTATGGTCATAAGTGTGAAAAATGGTCATAAGTAATCTTTTTCAGTGCCATTGTAACTTTGAACTGTCACTAAGAGACCTGTTTTAAGTTGAGGACTACCTGTATTAACCTCAATAGGAAACCCTTCCTTACGAGAGAGATATGACTCCTAGGGATAAACATTGCTACTAGGGCGGCAGATGCTTTTGATTTCTTGCGATGTCAAAAGTGAGAAAACTGAAAAAAATAAACTGAACTAAACTGAACTAAATTGGCTTAGGCCCTACCTTCCCCAAAGTAGCTAGGGAAATGATAAATGGAAACTATTTATCATTTCTTGCTAAATTGTCATGGAGTCTGATCAAGCTCCACACTTGTAATTATAGGGGTTGTAAGTCCTCAACCATTCAAGGTTAAAATGGCACTGAAAAAATGTGACTTACCACAGCTACGACCATTGCAGCATCCCCATGGTCATGTGACCAAAATTCCTGTATTTATTATCCTGGCGTCATTTGCTCACCATCTGTGTAACCTTCAACAAGCAGTCAATAAAGCCAGATTCGCTTAATGACTGCATGACTCACTTAACAACTGCAGTGATCTGTTTAAGAAATGGGGCACAAAAGATGGTAAAATGGCGCAAAAGTCATTAACAACTGCCTCACTTAGCAATGGAAATTTAGGGCTCAGTTATGGCCGTAAGTCGAGAACTACCTATAATAGGGTTACATAGACGGTGCGTGGCCATACTTGGATATTCTTCCATGAGAAAGCTTTCAGGTACTGCAAAGTTGCACGTTGGGTTTCAAAACAAAATCTGAATCCATGAGGGTCTTCTTGAAGCTGAATGGCCATGGGTCCAGGAAGTCTGACCTCATGTGCTCCAAGAAAGACACTTTGCTAAATATCTTTCTAAGCAAAAGTTCTAAAGATCCCAGTTCTGCAGTGGGAATGATCAAAATAAAGCAGCATGAGCCAGGAAAAAGCAGAAAACATTATTTTCACAGTACATTTTATGGGTGTAGGGGACTGATTAAAACAACTAACTAATATATGTAACTACTGCAACACCAAACAAAGGTGCATATTTTAAAAAATCTCTTCTAAAACTTCTCCACATGAACAATAAGTATTTGGATACGATATGCTGGCATTATTTTCAGAGGATCAACATTTTGTTAGCACATATTCCACACAATTATAAGAAGGCCACATGCAATGAGTTTCCACTGAAATTAATTCAGGATCTACATGCTTAACTGCAGTGGATTCCATGGGAACACAACACCATCAGGAATTAAAGAGGCAAAATACCAAAGGAGCAGAGGACAACTCCTCAGCCAAGGGCTTTTCCACAAAAACAAAAGTTAAAAAGAATTTTTTTAAAAAAATATATTATATTTTTACCTAGGTCGTAATATAATCAGTTCAATTTGCATATCACTTTCATGGATGTAGTGTAAGGCAGTGTTTCTCAAACTGGGTCACTTTAAGATGGGTGGGCTTCAAATACCAGAATTCTCCAGCCAGCATAGCTAGCTTGGGAATTCTGGAAGTTGAAGTTCACATATCTTAAAGGGGCCCAGGCTGAGAAACACTGGTGTGTGGTAAACTGCAATCAAGTGGATATGTTGCACTTAAACCTGCAACATTCTTAATCTCAACTAATGAAAAAAAGTGTGTAGCCTTCTAAAGGTTTCCACCTTTTCTGGATGAAAGATTCATGTGGAAAAGTTACATCTGCTAAATTTCTCTGTGTTCTGTTCGAAGTGTATACACGCATGGATGTCCCTGAAACTAAGAAATACAGGTAGTCCTCGGCTTACGACCACAATTGAGCCCAACATTTCTGTTGCTAAGTGAGACAGTTAAGTGAATTTTGCCTCATTTTGCCACCTTTCCTGCAACAGTCGTTAAGTGAATCACTGCATTTGTTAAGTTAATAACACGGTAGTTAAGTGACTCTGGCTTCCCCATTGACTTTTGCTCATCAGAAGGTCACAAAAGGTGATCACATGACCTTGGGATACTGCAACCGTCATAAATATCAACCAGTTGCCAAGCATCTGAATTTTGATCACATGACCATGGGAATGCTGCAATGGTCGTAATTGTGAAAAATGATAATAAGTCACTTTTTTCAGTGCCGTTGTAACTTTGAACGGTCACTAAATGAACTATTGTAAGTCGAGGACTATCCATACAAAAAAATCTGTTGGACAAATGAATCTGACAACTTGGTTGTTCTTTTAAACTAGCCACCCCTCACAGCTATCTATCAGATATACTAGACTTCAGCATTCAGAATTCCAAATATGGTAATGATCAATAGAACACGCAGGAAGGCCAAAAGACTGGGGAAGCTTGTTTTATTCTCTTAACAGCGTGGTAAGGTAACAACCCACTGATCTGATTTAAATTTAAGGCAGTATCAGGAATAGTTTTGGGCTTCAGCAGAAAAACCCACTGATGATAAAAAAGAGAAATAAAACTGATATGAAATCTATTGATTTGGGTTATTTAAAATTATTTAATTTTTCATTTCTACCGTTAAATCACACTTCTACCTAAAACTAAGAAAGTTTGTACCAGATCAAGATCTCAACTTACAAAATTCAAAAGGGTGTTGCTGTTATTTTGCTTGCCCTTTGTGTAAGCAAATGTTCTGATTAGTTTGAAACTATTAACCATAACTTCCCAATTTTGACTTAAATGAATGAATGACTGTATTAGTTTATTAAACACCTATCTTAATTATTTGACTGTGGCCCTCAATAGAAAAACAAGACTGAATAATGTTATACCAATGAGATAAAGTTGGTAGGTTATATTTAGATTTGTGGTTGCTGAAGTCACAGCTACTTTTACAGGTTGCCAATTTTTGTATTGGATCATAACGTAAGTTGAAAAGTACTAGAGACATTGAAATTATGCATCACATAATCAAAGCAAGTATATTTACTCAATGGGGTACTTGAAACACGTGCCCTAACAGGGTATTTGGGGCTAAGTGTTAATCTGAATTAATTTGGTTTTTGTTTCAGTTTTGTACAAGAGACAAGTATATACAATTCATAAATAAATATTTGTTATGTGTTATGATATGAGTAAACGTGTGCATTTTTGCATTCAAACTCCTTGAACATTAGAACTTAAATCGACCCCTGTGTTGGGGGTAAGAACATGGTAGGAAGAAATGATATTCTAAGTCAATATAGATGAGAAATAAAATTAAAAAAATAAGCTCACAATGGTAAAAATGGTTCATCCCCCAAAGAACCTCATTAGTGTCATAATTCATGCACTACCTAAATTGTCTAAAATGACCACAACAGTTTTACTAATACTTTTTGGTTAATTAATTCAGGTCAATCAATAGCAGACAGCAACAGATACCCACAACTAGCATATGCGGGCAAAGCATTGGCAGGAGGCATCAAACCAATCTATTAGTCTTTTTTACTAGCTAAAACATTACCTACCTCCCAGCCAGTACTCTGTATAATAAAAAGTAAAAAAAAAGGTATGTAATAGAAACAAATACAGAACTTTCTTGACATGCCATCAACAATAAATCAGTATACATCTACAATGGTTTAATGATTTTTAGGGGCCACATATTTACATTAGCTGGTGTTTTGTTTTGTTTTTCATTTCACCAGAAGAAACATCATATGGGAAAGGAATACCTATGGGAATAAGATATTTTTGCTGAATGCATGAAGGCTAACTCTGCAGAGGATGTGACCATGCATGTCTGCCTCCTTTTGTTCTAACTATCTGTTCCTTTTTCTTCATTGTGAAGTTCGAAAGGGAATGTGATGAAGAAAATATCCAACATAAAGGGTTTTAAAAGGTTTAATGATAGGAGTACAGGGATTACATCCCTGGGCTCCATTGCACTGGCAAATATACACAAACTCCTGGCCCATACATATACACAGTGTGTTTGTGTGTGTGTGTATTTGTGTCCAATTCTTATTCTTATTCTTTTTGGGATTATAAAGGTCTAAGAATCAAATGAGGAAACCTTTCTTACCACTGCAACATATTAATCATTTCAGCCTGAGAGTCAGGTTAAGGAGAAATTCAAACTTTATGCATGAGTTATGCAATACCTTTTATGCAGTGCTTATTGTGCAATGCTGGTACAGGTAGTCCTTGACTTATGACCGATCATTTTACGACCGTTCGTATTTATGACAGCCTGAGAACCAATGCTTTACAGCCTGTAAAGTGCCTCCAAGTCATCGTAAATGAAGTAAAGCCCTCATCTCCCCTGTGGCTACATGACTGCGTTTCAGGTGCTTAGCAACCTGTTCACATTTAGGATCTGTTGTCAAGTGCCCTGCAATCATATGATCGTCATTTGCAATCTTTTCTGCTGGTTTCCCCAGAAAGTGAATGGTGAAGTCAGAAGAAGCCAGCAGGGAATATTGCAAGCAGAGGGGATGGAGGATTTGAAGTCTGTTTCCCCAGTGCACTGAGGGATTTCCCCTCTTCTCCTGGCAAGGAAGAGAAATCCTCCACACACTGGAGGGACGGACCTCAAATCTAGCAAAATAGCTACTAAATGCCAGCCTTCTGAGCCGTTCAGAAGGCTGACGTCTACTACCATTTGGGGAGGGGTGAATACCAATCAACACCAGCCTTCTGAAAGGCTCAGAAGGCTGGCCTTTGCTAGCAGTATTAGGGGAGGGAAAAACCCCAATGAATGCCAGCCTTCTGGAAGGCTCGAACAGACCTCGTATCTGGCCAAACCATAAGTGAAAATGATCATTCAGAAGCCTCTTCAGAAGCTATCATTTTCGTATCATTGTGAGAATGGGCCTGACTTCCAAGATAGAATTGGGGGCCTTGACAATCAGGAACTTCAGGATTATACAAAGGTAAGTGGATCTAGGCATGCTGAGGCAGGGCGTGCTGAGGCAGGGACCAGGTCTTCCAGACATGAAGGGAAGGGAGACGGACCAGCCTCATGAGTGTGGTGGGAGGCCGTGGCCCTCTTACCACCCCATAGCACCCGAAGGCCTAGACTAGGATGCAGCAACTGTCTTAAGTGGGAACTGACCACCACGGGCCGGAATTGTGGTCACATGTCTGCAGGGATGCTGCAATGATCCTGTGGTTATAAGTCTCCCCTTTTTTAGCATTGTTGTAACTTTGAACCATCGCTGAACGAATGAACAAATTGAGGACTACCTGTAAGATTCAGGTTTCAGAGTATCAGTACATGAATCAAAATAAACTTTATTTTCTACAAATGCTTACTTTTAAAAAAAATCATAATCATCACAACTTTTATTCAAATTATATAAATGGTATTTACAATACTGTATATTATCTGTATAGACCAAAGTCCTAAGAAATATCAAAGTAGCCTCTAAAGATACAGGCAGTACCAAGCAAGGTGGGTGGTTTTTTTTTGTTTTTTGAGTAAAATTAGGGTGTTCAGCTCTGATAAATTCAAAATTTCCAAATATTGAGAGGCCTTTAGGTATTGCTCCAGGGACTCCAGTTATAATTACTGTAATAGTGGATTTATGTTTTCATTAGTATTTAATCTGCAAATCTTATATTTCACAATTTTTTCAGATTGATTTTCCTCAGTCCTAGCATCATCCAGAGTAGCAACATCAATGACCCAGACTCCCTTCATTTAAATAAATCAGGGTGTTATGACCAATGTGCTTGTCTGTTTGGATTTTAAAGTCATGTAAGATGCCAACCCACTCATTTTCCAAAACCTTCTCAGTTTGATGGTGCCAATAGTTCTTGTCATATTCAAATCCAAACCTCTGGCTTATTAGGGTTATGGTTATCTCTTTTGCTTCAAGTCTTGTTCCAAATGCATGTAAAAAGGTAAACCTTGAACAATCTTACTCATGTCATCCAAAGTTAAAATTAGTGCCAATGCAAAACCAAATCAGAAGGAAACACCGCATTGGAGTTGACTCTGATCCAGAAAGGCACTAGGGATGTGTTATATGTCTGGTAACCAAGAAATCAGTAATTTTTCAAGTAGCCCGGGATCAGAATTTACTCTCTAACCTTTTGAAAAGGGGTAATTATTTGTAATGGAACATTCTCCCATAGTGGAGACAGCAAGATCATTTATGTTGATATAATAGCTTCTAGAACCAGATTTAATGATTAGTAAGTTCTACACATTCTATATGTGATATGGCTAGAAATCATGTTTGAAAGATGGTAGAAATAGTCTAGTTTTACTTTTAACTTACAACCTGGTCTTATCATAGTCAGCTGAAGTTATGATGCAAATTTCTCTTTGCTTTGGCCATGTCATTAAAGCTTACTAGGTGTTGCTATAGTTTTTAGCAATAGCATGCCATCCAGTTCTCTATATCCAAAGATATAGCCATCTATGTTCCCACCAACTGAACAACACAGGGCACAATTTGGATAAACAGTTTCTTGGACAAATGGTTATATAAACTGAATAAATACATAAATGACTAACATCTAATGGGGAAAATGGCCCACATAATAATTGCAGTCAATTCTCCCACGTTTTGTGGAGCCAGCTTTTGGTTTGAACAATAGGCACAGAATAGAATGTACCAATGGACACAATAATTGTCACTTGACTTAAGTAGGTGGCTCTAAAAAAATTAGAAGAAATATTTAGCCATTGTTTTGCCACCCAAGCTGATTGCACACTTCATAATACAACCCATGGACATCTCCTATATTGTGCTGTTCTGACAAAGTGCATTGG
Organism: Oxyrhabdium leporinum; assembly: GCA_032468155.1. NCBI lineage: Eukaryota > Metazoa > Chordata > Lepidosauria > Squamata > Cyclocoridae > Oxyrhabdium > Oxyrhabdium leporinum. The sequence goes on along the minus strand of JANHFL010009101.1, from coordinate 541,044 downwards.
TCTAATAGAAAATCAGGCTGATATATTTTGCCACTTTCTTGCCATAGATCCCGCAGGCATTACCTGATGAACTATCTTGCTGAATGCATCCTGGAGTTTACCATGAATTGTGGCCAGTTTCTTGGCATCTCTGTTAGCTTCATGAATTGGAATAAGGATTTTGTAAACCTCGTTGACCGCTTCATACATACCAGCCTACAAAAGATTGCATATCAGATGGATCTATTGCTTCACCAAGCAAATAAACATCCTAAGTGCAGCACATGATAGAAATGCTTCATTATGACAAAGAAACTGAAAAGCTTGTTTGCAATACTTTCGTTACTATAAGAAAATGTAATCTAGAGCACAGAATAATTCAAAGTGTTCCTTTTTATACATTACATGAAAAGGCATTTAGGTATCCATCAGTCATTTCCTTCTTTCCACTGCCTTTCAGAGGGTTGAAAAAATAGCCCCATTATTTGCACAAACAAAGCGTAATTGCCCTCCTTGTCTTCTAATTTCTTTCACTTTCAATCTAAACAAGATTTCAAAGGAATCCCATTGCTGAACTAAAAGGCTTAATAGCAAATTTTGAGCACGTGTAACAGTTACAGTTTGAAAACTAACTTTGGTTATTTTCCCAATAGCACCAAAAAATGTCATCTTATCCATACATAATCCAGTCAATATTCCTTCCACTCCTATTCCATTTCAGCTCAGTTAAGCAACTGAAATGTAAACCCACTGGTTGAGATGTTTCATGTTTACCTCTGAGTGCTCAGTGCTTTCAAATATTTACATCACATATCATCTGTACCAACCTGTGAGCCATGGCCCACTAGTGGGCGGTGAGGGGATTATAGCGGACCTGCAGAAACGGCTGGCGAGCGCACACACACACACGTGCATTCTAATTTGCATGAGCAGTGAGCAAGCATGTGCTCCATTTGTGTGAGCAACAGGCACGCATGCACTCTGCTTGTGCAAAGGGAGCTGCATGCATGCACGCTTGCTGGCCACTTGTGTGGAACCATCCCTTCTCTCCCACCCCACCAGTCTGCAAAGCCAGAAACATTGCAGAACTCTGCTCTATTCTATGCATCTATAAGGAAGTACCAGAGAAAATACATAAAGTATGAAATTCTTCTACCATGGAAAAACAGGCTGCGGCTTGCTCCAGCAGTCCAACCAGACCCGCTTCAGTAAAATACTTTCCAGAACATATCCCTTCTTCATCTGGAGAGACCACATCATCAGAAACTGCAGATTCTTCTAGAACATTTGAAGAAACGTTCTGAGGAAATATAAAGCAAATGCTTCCATTAATGTCAATATGCAAATCTCCTGACCAAAGCACTAAATCTTTTCTTTGATATGCAATTATATTTTAGTATAATGGGACTATATTCTGGTAATAAAAGCCATATTCCCTTTTCTGGTTTACCAGAGAGAATCTCCATAGACAGTAAAAATTAAGAAAAGACATTATTCAGCCAGATTATGCCTGAAAGTTATCATTTTCTTTTGTAAAGCAATTGGCTTAGATTAATGTAATGGACATTCATTCATGGAGGGCAAACAGTTAAATATATACAGATTGTGATAACACACTATTTGTGATAATTCTTACGTTAACTTTACTCAAACGTTGAATCTCTGAACTTTCTCCTACTTGCTGTAATTCCCGTTGGGACTGATGCAATCATTCTGTGGGCTTCATCTAATATCCTACCAGCATTTCCTGGTATTTTTCATTGCTGGTAGGACAGCTACAATTCCAACAGTTTATTTTTCTGTACGGGATGTTCTTTGAATTTTGTCAAAATAGCCAGTAAAAGAGCCAAGCCACACAGTTTGCTGAAGATGAACCTTCCCCAACCTAACACCCACTGGAAAGATGAGAATCACAACTTTTAACAGTTCTTGATCAAGATAAGACATTTTGAGAGGTGTAGTTCTAATATACGCAGTGTGAATAATATACATTCCACTGGGAAGACCCCTGCAAATGGAGAAATATACAAGTAGTTTTCCTACCAGGAATATCAAGAGAATGTTCTTAAAGTGGAACATTATGGGAGAGTCAGTAGTCACCGAGAGATCACTGGATTTAAATCAAACAGATTTCCCAAGGGGCAAGCCCTGTACTTCCTGAAACTAAGGTAGGAATATAGCTAGTCTTTGACTTACAACCGAAATGAGCCCAAACTGTCTGTTGTTAAGCAAGACAGTTGCTAAGTGAGCTTTGCCCCATTTTACCACCTTTCTTGCCACAATTGTTAACATGGCTGTTAAGTGAATCTGGCTTCCCCACTGACTTTGCTTGTCAGAAGGTTGCCAAAGGCAATCACATGACCCTGGGACACTGCAACCGTCATAAATACATGGCAGTGGCTGAGCATAGGAATTTTGATCACATGACCATGGGAATGCTGCAACGGTCGTAATTGTGAAAAATGATAATAAGTCACTTTTTTCAGTGCTGTAACTTCAAATGGTCACTAAATGAATTGTTGCTAGGTCAAGGACTGCCTATGTGTTCTTCTCAATTCTTATAACGCACAAGATTTTTCTTTCCACTCTTAGCACAACCGATAGGAAATTACTATCTGAGGGAGTCTTCTTTCCCATTTAGGATTGCTTTCTTAATATAGTAGTTTCAGCACTCTACCAAGTTATGCCTTCTTGGAGTTTATACAGGTAGCCCTCGATTTAGGACCACAATTGAGCCTAAACTTCCTGTCGCTAAGTGAGACATTTGTTAAGTGAGTCATGCCCCATTTTATGACTTTTCTTGCCACAGTTGTTAAGTGAATCACTGCAGTTGTTAAGTGAATCTGCTTCCCCGTCGACTGTCAGGTCACAAAAAGTGATCACATGACCTGGGACACTGCAACCGCCATAAATATGAGTCAGTTGCCAAAGTGTTTGAATTTTGGTCACATGTACTTGGGGAAACTGCAATGGTCATAAGTGTGAAAAATGGTCATACGTCACTTTGTTCAGTGCCGTTGTAACTTTGAATGGTCACTAAAGGAACTGTTGTAAATTGAGGACTGCCTGTACAATCCAGTTTTATAATCTGGGAAATTAAAAAAACAAAGTACCTGAAATGTAACACATCCCACAGGGAGATATTTCCGATCCTCCAGCATGCTTAGATATTCAGCCACTAGAGCAGCAGAGTGAACCAAACACTGTGCCGATTCGGCATGGTTATTTCTGGCGGAGTGTTTTCCAGCCATGTTCTGTAGCCAGGTTAGTCGAAGATCTGGGGAATTCTGATATCCTTTCGCAATCCTAGTTTTTGAAAAGACAGAAGATTCATGTTAGTGTATTTCTTTGCCTGCGTTTTTCTGAGAGAGAGGCAAACTCCCTTAAATCCTACCTGTACATCAAGTCAATTAGCATTTCTGGATCTTCCTGGTGTTCCTTCATTTTAACTGTATCTGAGAGGATCATATGGAGATTGAACACAAGATCCTGTACCTGAAAACATGAAAGAAATAAATTCATACTTGTTTATATTTATATATATATGTACACACACACACACACACACACACACACACACAGAGTGGTGGAATGTAGCCGGTTCTCACCGGTTCGCCCAAACCGTTAGGTAATTGCTTATGCAGTTCGGCTAAAAATAAAGTGCAAAAAAGGTGTTTTTTTTCTTTCTCTCACTTCAATTAATAGCTCCGGGCAGACAGCCAAGAACCACTTAATAGTTGCATCTGGAATGCAGCTGATACATGCTGAATCAAGT
>JANHFL010009101.1:511620-527570 GCA_032468155.1 Oxyrhabdium leporinum | reverse complement strand
CAAAGGTGCTTTTTCAAAAGGCAACTGGACTTTGTTTTTCCTTGAAGATGTTTCGCTTCTCATCCAAGAAGCTTCTTTAATTCTGAAGTGAAACGTTTTCACGAAAAAACAAAGAAAGTTCAGTTGCCTTTTGAAAAAAGTACATTTGGGACAGCCATGACCTGGATGACTGAAAATCTCCATATATCTTGATGCACTGCCTTAAAGTACCGTACTGTAGCACTACTGTGGTACAGTTTTCCAAAGAACCAAAACAATCATATTCCAGTATTATCATCTTCTCCTATTCATTCTTTAGTTTCCATGAAATATGTTAAGAATAGTGGCATCATTTCATGACATGGCTTTCACCCAGTCTTGTTTCTTGAATGCAGATTGCCAAATATTTATTTACACATAGATCTTTTGAAGGAAGATGTTTTTGTACCGTTGATGTGAGGAGAAAACTGGTAGGCCGGGTGAGTTGTGGGACAGAGGTTCCTGCAATGGCCATAGCAACTGTCTGACTGATCATGTTCCCACCCTCACTTTCACAATCCTCCACTGCAACGCAGCTTGGTCTTCCACGTTGGTTGTGACTTTCTGCAGCAAAACAGGCCAATTTTAATGAAATGAAACATTAATGCGCTTGCTCAAATACAGTTACACGGAATACAGACACTTAATAGCAAAACACAAAAAAGTTTCGTATTAGATGGCATATAAATATCCCACAGAATACCAATCAAAAAGGTTTATTTTAGCCATCTAGTCTAATTCAAATTAAAATAAATCCTTCCTAATTATTCCTAACATTCAAGCAGAATTTGTACTTAAATGCAGTAGGGCCCTGCGCTCTGTGAGGGAAGCAATAGGTACTAGCCTTTGAGAACACATCCTTTCAGGTATTTGAACAATCTAGAATGTTTAGGTCAGGGTTGTCAAACTCGTGACCCGCAGACCAGATGCGTCACGTGCTGGCCACGCCCGTGCCCAGTTTAGCAAAGGGGAAAAATATCCCGATACGTCACGTGATGCCGCCGTAACTATGTGAGTTTGACACCCCTGGTTTAGGTAATCATTTTTAAATGGATGAAAGAATGATGTCACTTTTTATTTGTTTGTCCAATTTATGTAACTTCCCGTCACACAAGTGACTCTAGCGGCTTTTTGCTTGTCAGAAGGTCACAAAAAGTGATCACATGACCCTGGGAGACTGCAAGTCATAAATACATGCCAGTTGCCAAGCGTCTGAATTTTGATCACGTGATCATGGGGAATGCTTCAATGCTCATGAGTATGAAAAACTGGTCATAAATCACTTTATTTTCAGTGCCTTGGTAACTCTGAACAGTCACTAAACAAGTGCTTGTAATTCAAGGACTACCTGTACAGCATACATTCATTTCCTACTCTGCAGGTAGTCCTTGACTTACAACAGTTCATTTAGTGACTGTTCAAAGTTACAACAGCACTGAAAAAAAGTGATTTATGACAGTTTTTCACACTTACGATGATTGAAGCATCTCCATGGTCATGCGATGAAAACTCAGATGCTTGGCAACTGAGTCATATTTATGACGGTTGCAATGTCCCAGGGTCATGAGATCCCCTTTTGTGATCCTCTGACAAGCAAACTCAATGGGGAAGTCAGATTCACTTAATAACTGGGTTACTAACTTAACAACTGCAATGATTCACTGCATGTTTGATGTGGAATTGCAAAAGCAAATAGACATTTCAAGCACACGTTCAAGCTTTGGGATGCAGTTTAGAAACTCTTACAAAAACACACACATTTTGCTGCTTTAACTAAATATAGTATTCAGGTAGCAGTGCAACTAATAGGCATAGCAAATACCTGTGAAATCATACAGCTGGGGCACACTCTCCATGATCACTCCAATCAGAGGCAAGTATAGAGTAGCCACCCTGGCCTTTACTTGTGGGTCAGAGTACCGTGGGTCGGAGTCATGGCTAGATAGCAAGTTGTGTACCATGTTGATGACTTTCTTATGCAATCCAAACAAACTATTTTTTTTAAAAAAGAGTCAGTAGGATGAGTTAATAGTTTTAGAGCGAATATGGCATAATAAACACACATATATGCACATTCACACTCACAAATTTGACTCCTTTCAATTATATCCCTTATTGTATGATTTTTTCAATTTCGTGTTATCTTTTATTTAGCTAATCTGAAACAATGTAGCAAATATATTGCAGAATTAGAATTAACCTCCTAAACTAGAATATGCAAAAGAAGCCAATATTAGCCACTTGATTCTGTGTCTACACAAAATGTAGACAGTGGTTAATATATAAACTGATCTTCAGATAAATTATTATTATTGTGATGTGCATATTTGAAAAAGGAGGGGAAAGGGAAAAGAAGATACACAAACAAAAAAGGAAAAGGAAGAGGGGAAAAAGAAAAAAACATAAAGCACAAAATACACAAATAATTTACCAGCAGAATTTTTTTTAAAAATTGCAATATTTCATTAATTTAAATAAATAAATGCACATCATCATTTTAAAAACTATTAATCATTATTAAAATATATAAATATCAACTGCAACAACAGTCAACATGGTATATAAGTCATAAAATAAGATTAAAAATTACAGGAATTTCTATCTAAGCAATTAAGGACTTTATACTAAGAGAAACCCACATCTCAGATATGAAACAAGCCCATAAATAGCGTTGTAATCTAAAAATATTTCCAAGTTGAATTACATTCTGTTTCAGATTTATTTTTGAAATACAAAGTTATTTTAGACACCTAGGCATAAAGCAAGGACTTAATTAGACATTCTTCTTAGTTTCCAAAAGAAAGTGTAGCAGTTACCATAAATAAAACTAATTCAGCGTATTTTGTGAGAATATGATATTTAGTTATTCTGAAAGTGTTTTTGATGCTTGGTACTTTCAATTTTAGATGGTTGATACTTTCAACTACTTTGCTTCTTCCTATTTTTTCCTATTTCTGCTTTTTTGCATTGATGGCTGCAACAAGAGTCCCCAAAGGTTAACTCTCAGAACCAGAGATAGCCACCAAATAGCAGAACGTAATCTGTGATTATTCTAGTTATTGAATATCACAAACCAAGACTGGAGCATAACACAGATTAGTGATGCCACAGCATCACTTAATAATAAAACAAAAATGTGTATGGTAACATCATGGTGCAAATTTCTTCTTATATATTTCCCTCCTAATATTGTACAAACACATGTACAATTTGGTATCTATGTCATTATGTTGCATTTTCATCACTTGTAATTCACTGTAGAGGCCCATAGTTGTACAAGAAAAGAAAATACATTGGGATGAATGCATAATGAAATAAAAAAAAATCCAATCTAACTTATGTTGGAGCATTCAACTTTAGTACAGGGAGTCCTCGACTTATAACAATTCATTTAGTGTCCATTCAAAGTTACAGTGGCACTGAAAAATGTGGCTTATGACCCTTTTTCATAATTACGACCTTTGCAGCATCCCCAGGACCATATGATCAAAATTCAGATGCTTGGCAACTGGTTCAGATTTATGACCGTTGTTATGTCCCAAGGTCATGTGATCACCTTTTGCGACCTTCTGATAAACCAAGTCAATGGGCGAGCCAGATTCACTTAACAACTAACTTGATAAGTTAACTTACTAACTTGTCAACTGCAGAGATTTACGTAACAACTGTGGCAAGAAAGGTCGATAAATGGGGCAAAACTCACTAAACAATATAAATTTTGGGTTCAATTATGGTTGTAAGTCAAAGACTACCTGTATTTTAATGTCTCCTTTGAGTTGAACAGCTTGAAACCTAGGTCAAGTATTAAATGATAATTGATTAACAAGCCCTATTAAAAACCTATATATGGAATTAAAAAACTAGAGTTCTTTGCCATGAATTTTAGAGGTATTAACATGAGCATTTTCAAAACCATTTGATACTTGTGAGTTATGTGTGATTAAAATTACTGCAACCAATCTTCCTTCAATGGCTAAAGATAGAGTAATTTCTGGTGACAAATACAGTCAAAAGGATCATTATCACTACTTGGACTCTGCTTATTCTTTTAAATGCATTATTTATTTATAAGCAACATTTACGCCAACCACGTCACAACGTGTTGAGTGGTTTATCACACATATGTAAGTAACGGTGTTTGGTTTGGTTCTGAAGCATCCCAATGATAGTTCTTTCTAGGAAATGGGGACCTAGAACTGATCACAGCCAACAAAGGTTGCTAGGAATATTAAGAGAGGTGAACCCTGAATGGGCATAACTCATCAAAACTGACCCTAATATAAATGGGAAATGTCATCTTTGCAGTTGGAAAAAAATATATGGGAGAAAAACATCAATAATACATATCATGTCTTGCAGTGATGAAATGAAATAATTGCTGTATTTTGACTTTACATGCTTTATTCATTAACAGGCGATGGAGTCAGTTAAAATTTATCTACCATTTCCTCCATTACTTACATTTTTCATTGTGAGTTGTTACTGACCCCAATTATTTCATATGAGACGATACTATTCAACCACAGACTATTCTACTGGAAAATAAAAGCTTGGTTTAAAACAAAACAAAACAACCCCTTTCTAATGATGCCATGCTTAATAAATTTTATCTTGTTTTATATTTGTATGATTTTCTTGATGCCTGTGGGTTTTCATACCTGAGTGATAAGTTAATTTTTTCTGTTGATGGATAGTTGTCCAAAAAAGACCATACAGTACAGTGGAGAATAGAAAATATAGTCTAGCAGTCAACCATGCATTAGCTGTGGTTCAGTTTTTTACTTCTATAATTAGAATATCACATTAGGCTGGCCATGCTGAAGGCCCTTCAACCTTTTAAGAAGTATGTGACTGTTCTACTTATTTCCTCGTTTCAATGATCCTGATCTGAAAAAGCTGCTCTGGTGGGCAAAAATTGATATAGGTAAACCTTGACTTACAACCGCAATTGAGCCCAAAATTTCTGTTGCTAAGTGAAACATCGGTTGAGTGAATTTTGCACCATGTTACGACCTTTCTTGCCAGAGTTGTTAAGTGAATCGCTGCAGTTGTTAAGTTAGTAACATGGTTGCTAAGTGACTCTTGCTTCCCCATTGGCCCTAAGACACTTTTTCAAGAGGCAACTGGACTTTTGTGTTTTTTTCTTTGAAGACATTTCGCTTCTTATTCAAGAAGCTTCTTCAGCTCTGACTGGATGGTGGGGAGTGGAAGGATTTATACTCTTTGCAGACAGCTGGTCATTTGCATTTCCCATTGACTTTGCTTGTGACCTTGGGCCACTGCAACTGTCATAAATAATTGACAATTAGTTGACAAGTATCTGAATTTTGACCATGTGAGCGTGGATATGCTGCAACAGATGTGAGAAAAATGATTGGAAGTCACTTTTTCAGTGCTGTTGTAACTTTGAACAGTCAGTAAATGAACTGATGTGAATTGAGGACTACCTATACAACTATCTAAGCAAATTTAAAAATGGTTGAGTGTGAAAGGAGCAAGGACTTCAGTAGAAATACATTCTTTCACAATCCTGTGCCAATACATTGGAAGGCTTAAGAGAGAGGAAATATGTTTTAAATTATTATAGTCTGTTGGAAACAATTTTAAAATTTACCTATCTGCTTCAGGATCTAGAATGACAGCTAGTTCAGTAAGCACCAGTCCTGCCAAGTAATGCTGTTGACGAAAAGGAACGGACAGCTCAAACATATTTGCAATCTTCTGATCCTGGACATTTGTTGAGAAGCCAGAACTCTGTAACACAAAAACACAACTTCTCATAGATTTTATTATATGTACTAGTCCTAGTGGCCTCCACAACCATCATCACCTTATTTTTTTATATAAATATATTCATAATAAAATAACAGAGCATAAAAGAAGAAAAACAACAACAAAGAAATACACTGAACCGTAGTTCAGGAAAAAAATTTAGCTGCTTTTTTATTACTGTTCAATAGTGAACCGTAATAGGACTTGTTTATTGCAAATTAAAAAGGATTTCTGATATTTGTAGATGGAATTTATGAACGGGGATCATATTATTATTATTATTGATGTGTACTATACCATTTCCATTTTTATGCATGTAGCATAAATATTGGGTATTCAAGTTAGGAATTTTAGATAACAATTAATGTTAAGCCAGTTTGCAATAACCATGTTGATGAGCTATAATAGGTATATTTATATATTGATTTTGACTTTGACTTAATATTATATACATATTAAGCAGAGGCAGGCTGCAGCAAGAGGTTAGCTGGTCACGAGTGCGCATTCGCGTGCACACTCGCTTCTCTTGCACGTACCTCATTGGGGCTCATGCAGGCAAAGAGGGAGGCAGCTGATGAAGAAAGCAGATCCATTGAGTGCAGCAGGGGCGGTGCGGAGCTCACCGGAGCAGCTGAGGCGGCTGAAAGGTTAGTTATTTAGCGATAGCTTAGGGCAAGGACAGGTGGGCAGGCCCAGCCAAAGCTCAGAGCAAGAGGTTCGCCTAAACCTCTGCGTCATGCAGCAGCTCACCCCTGATACTAAGTCAAAATCAATCAAGTAACAGGTTTATATTTATATTTATACAATCAAGTCAAAATCAATCAAGTAACAGTTTGGTTTAACACAGTGCAACTTTTTTTTAAAAAGTCTGCATTTAAAGGAGAGCAGAGCTAAAGAAGAATGGAATCCTACAATCCATTGGATTATTATTAGCCTTCTAACACTGCACTATACTTTTGGTATATTACCCACCTGTGACGTTGCTGATGAGACCGAAGGAGATGGAGAGGCAGGCGGTGTTAGCAAACTACATGGTAAATTTAGAGTAACGTAGTGCTCATGGCTACAGACAATCCGAAGGAAATCCAGCCTCAAGGACACCAGCGTGCTGGGGATTGGTAAAGAATAAAGCTTGGAGGACACCTTGTGAAACAGAAAACGCGAAGTTAAAATGTGACAAGGAAGCTGGGTATCTACAAAAGTAAATGTATCCATGTTCCTCTAGACAACAAAAATAGAGAGCAAAGGACAGGCACGTTAAATTTGGGGGTTCATAAAAAATGAGCAAGACACTGTTACTTTCAATTTGAGATGCAAACCATTTTGAAGCATTTCCATGCCACTTAAGACTATATCCTTTCTGAGTACAACTACGCTGCTCGCCCAGAATATGTTCTAACTAATCCAATGTTTGTTTCCAATATCAAGAGCCAAAAAGATGCTTTGGAGTCTACCAACTGACTCCAACAGTGATAGCATCCCCAGTAGTTGGTCATCAAATTAGGAGGGGAAGAGAGAAGGGACAGAATTTTGGCCTCTTTGGAAGACATCCTTTTAGTCAGATACCACGATGTATTTTACTCCTCCTCCCCTCTTTTCTTTCCTTCCCTCTCCTTCTTGGATGTAGCCAATTCCAAGGATTCTCTACCCCAAGCCCAGGTCTATCTCGAATGCCCTCCTTTTACCCTCAATCTTGCCACCGTACCTGTTTGTAGTAAGTCTTAACAAGGCTAAAGACAAATCCTCTATCCATGACAGACAACAGATCGTTGAGAAAAAATGCTAAACTAGTGTTGAGTCTTTCAATCATTTCTGCATCCTATATCAGAGGGAAAAAGAAAAAAAAGGAAAAGGACAGGATGTTTCAAAACAGAAGTTTCATGTCGAGGCTCTTATCTAGTCCGTTATTTAGAAATTATCTCTTCATATCGGGGTATACATTTGACAAGAACACAGCTGAATTGCTTCCATTACCTTCTGAAACCGGGAGACTATATCACTGGCAATTGTGCTGACCAGGGCACCTATGTCATCCATGAAGCGCTCTGGAAAACGATTCTTCCTCGGGGCGTCGAGTTTGTCAGCAAAATACAAATGATGCACAATACTTTTTACCTGGAGGAAACATATATTACCACTCGCCATCACTTGCACGAAAAAGGTCAGCTGTGAATAGCAGTATGATTTGATATTATTCTGTAAACCAGATTTAATCATTATAACAGTTGTGAAAGGCTCCAGGTTGCCTTCTTTTCCCATTGGTCTAGCTCTATCTACCATTTGGAGAGTAACTTTCAGAGGCAAGTAGATATTATCTGGATAATGAGTGGCCATTTTCCCTGAAAATTAATCTATGGTAGGGATCAGGAAAGAAGTTCAGAGGCAATAACAACAACAAAAGATAAGTAGACCCACTTTCTTTCTGATCATTTTTTTCCTCCAATACAGGAAAGGAATAGGCAGGGCTTACCAGAGATCTGAACTGATCTCTTGCATAAGGGTTGTGATTTTAGGCTAGGGCACATGAAGGTTGCCCATCGCTGCACTGAACAGTTTTTCTCATTCTCTTACCATAAGTTCAAAGAAGAACCATGCTTGCTGAAGAGCTGCTTCACGAACACTTCCACTGCAGACAACCCACTGTAAAGCCAGTTCTTCATGAAAAAGCTAGCAGGATTAAAATTCATGTTTACTCATCCAGCATTTAATCGTTCTTGAAACTGTAATTCAGAGATTCCCCAACCCCTAGTCCGGTACTGGGCTGTGGTCTGTTTGAAAACAGGCTGCGCAAGCAGTGTGCGAGCACACGTGCAGCTCCATTTGAACGAGTGGCAGGCGAGCACATGCATGAAATTCCTTTAGTGCAAGTGGCATGCGTGCGTGCCCTCCGCTTGCACAAATACAGCCGTGTGCGCTTTCACCTGCTGCTTGCAAGGAACCATCCCGTCTCCCCTCCCCTGCCACTGGTCCGCAAAACCGGAAGTGTTGGGGACCACTGCTGTAATTAGTAAAACAATATCAAGTAATATACAGGGATGACAATAAGCAAAACAATTTTTATGAATGTGATAGCAATGGTAAACCATTCTTTAACAACCTTTTTAAAAGGAAATATTGCATAATGGGAAGTATAAATCCAATCTATGTCAGGTAGAACTAAAGTCAAATTGTAATTTCTGATAAAGTTATGGTTTAGTTTCTCCTGAAATGTTCTTCTTATTACTGCTAGAAGTGGGAGCAAAATGAGAGCTCAGGATGAAAGTCAGCAGTTCCACTCTTTTCCCCAGTTTTACTGAAAAGAAGGTAAGGGAGAAAAACTTCTGATCTGTTGGAAAACTAATAAAAAAGATTTCTTAATCTTTTCATCCATCTCTTGGAAAAACAAACCCGTGGGGAAAAGCCATCCATATAGATTCCCAGCTGCTCAATCTGCCCTCAGGCAGAAGCAGAATCTCAGTAATCTACAACAATGTCTTCCTACCTCCATAAAAGATAAGAATTCACAAACCATAGAAGACAGTAAGTGAAAGTCCCTTGTAAGTTACACTGAAGCACACGGAGCATTTCTGCAAGCTTTGCATTGCTCTCAAGTGTGTGATCGAAAGGAATTAATGTTTTTACAAAAAAATGAAGTGATTCATCTGGATTAACATCCAAGCTATTTTATATTTGTGGAACTAGAATCAAGCCACTGCGACTCTAGTTAACTCAGCACTCTTCAAATTCAGGACACATCAAACACTGACTGAACTGTTTGTCACTCCTTGTCTTGCACAACAGCATGAAATGATCTTTGCTATATCTACCTTTTTAGTTGGCAATCGCCCTGTTAATGTTTGTAAGAAACTTGGTGTCTCCGTATGGGAAGACATACGATTACAGCTTCGATCTGCAGCCTGCAAAATAAAATGATGACAGCACATTAAAATATGCTATGGATGACACACACAGTTTGAGACAATGGGCATTAAAAAAAATAACAGAAACATTTCAGGTTTCAACCTGTAATTCATTTCAGTAAAAGGACAAGTAGTACTGAAACTTATGGGGATTTTGAAACTTATTAATAGACAATAAAGCTGTTCATTTAAAAAAAGGTTTGTAGGGTCCAAATGGAGATTAAACATTATGCAATGTTTTCGGTTAAAGACATGAAGTGTTACAAAAGTTTGAAACTAGTTTGTAATAACTTCACATTTCGCTGACATACAAGAAGACAACTTATGATCTAACTTCTGTGTCATTCATCCCAGCTTAAAAAATATTGAGATTGCTCAAAATATCAATATTTATTGTATAGAACTACAGATAGTCCTCGACTTATGACTGCAATTGAGCTCAAAATTTCTATTGCTAAGTGAGACTTTTGCTAAGTGAATTTTGCCCCACTTTACAATCTTTTTTGCCACAGTTATTAAGTAAATCACTGCAATTGTTAAGTTATGTTTGTTAACTGAATCACTGCAGTTGTTAAGTAATATGTTTGTTAAGTGAATCTTAACTTTGGTTGTCAAAAGGTCACAAAAAGTGATCACATGACCCCAGGATACAGCAACCTTCATAAGTATGAATCAATTATCAAGCAGCTGACTTTTGATCACATGATCATGGGGATGCTGCAATGGTTATAAATGTAAAAAATAGTTGTAAGTCATTTTTTTCAATGACGTTGTAACTGAATGGTCACTAAATGAACTGTTGTAAACCAAGGACTACCTGTACACAATCAAATGGGGTTTTATTTATGCATTTGGTTTTAACAATTTTTTACTCTTTTACAAAATAATTAAACTGATTAAAAGTTGAAAGCATAGTCAACTAAATTTAACCAGGACTTCATTTAAATAATCCCACTATGTTAAGAAGCAAGTAACTAAGGTTAAAATTATCATGATACTAAGTGTTTTGTATTATTTGACAAATTTTTCAACATTGTTTTCATCAAGAAAAATAAATTGTTATGAACTGAGATTCACACATTATGTAATAAAAACAAGGTGGCAAATGAGGAAGAAAATACATTATCAAAATCATAACAGATATAGATGATGATGATGATGATACAAAATATAAGATTGGCCTCCTTAAAATAAAAAGAAATTAATGAGACATATTAATTATATATGGCTAGTGTAAGTCTTAATTATTTCAGCAAGCCAATTTTATATATTAACGATGTAATATTTAGAAATGTTACATTTGCACATAACATATTTCTGTTTGGACTATATTACACGTAATGAAATGCTATAAAACAAGTGTAAAAATTAATTATAAAGAAGGAAAAAAACATTACTGAACATGCGTGAGAACAGAAAAAAAAAAGGGATGAATGGTTTGTCATGCAAGCTGATGGATACAAGAGAAAGGAACCGTGTGAATTCTTCAAAACAGGTAAAGGTATAGGAAAGGGATCGCAGTGTTGACTCAAGTGAGAAAGATTTCTGTGTGATGATATCAACCAAAGATATTAAGAGGAAAGTAAGGAAGCTCTAAGGGAGTCACCACCTGTGAAGTCTCTGCATTCGGACTGGGGTTGGATCCCCATGGGGCAGCTTTTGCAGCACCTGTGTTTACCCAAGAATTGGAGCGATCTAAGCCCTGGGCACATAACAGAAAGCAGCAAGGAAAGGAAAGAAATGTTACATGTTGCATGCCACATTTGCATTGGAAATTGGAGGAGATTAATTTCTTCAAAGAAACTCAGAAGGTATACGGCACAAACACATCACCAATTAGTACTGTTAAATAATTTGCTTAGTTCAAACAATTATTTGTATCAATAGAAGAGAATATTTGTAGCTCAGGGTTGAATTGTGGGATCCTTGGTGCTCTTTGAGCCTGCTTCTTTTCTTGCAGGTTTCATTACCAAACTACATAATATTGTCAGCACCAAGGACCCCACAATTATTTGTATTTTTCCCCCCAGGTATACATGCTAAAATGTCATCAGACCAAGTATATCTTGCAGCATCTTATATAGACGTAGCTAATAAGTTGCACCTTCTCCATTTCTGTTTACTTTTAATCTTATTCCAGTTCCTGTTTATTTATGATTTTACTTAAATCATTTAGGTGCTACTTAGTAAGCTTGTAAATATTAATGTATTAGTCTCAATTCTAAAGAAATTCAGTCAGGCTGCAAAGTCACTAAATATCAGGATATAAATTAACTGCATCTTTCTCTACTGATTTTAGCTAGAATAAAGTTAAACCAAATTTCTCAGGATTTGGATCACTGATTATATTTTACTAGTTCAAAAATCATTTATTTTATAACACACTGTTTATTTTCCATCATTATTGCATAGTAGAAAAGATAATTCATATATATATTTCTGGGGATCGGTTTTGTCTCATGGATTCCTATGCTTCTGTAACTTGCTGCAGCCATCTGTTGACACTACATAGGCATACCATAAGTATATCAATTAAAAATTGGCTATCAAATAATAAATAAAAGACCTAGCACTCTGAAGAAAAAATGGTAAACCGTTATATATAAACCACAAACACCTGAATTTGCAGGACTTCAGAAATTCATAGTAAATAAACTTCCAGAGCTGGGACAGAAACATCGGTCTTATAAACTAAATCTCACTAAAAAATGTTCTGTGGTTGATTGGTTGATTTTCTATACTACACATGGTTACGAAAACAATTGCCTGAGGACCACTGATATGATTTGGCTTTTCAGGATAAAAGAACTCTCAATTTGGAGAACCTGCAGTTTCTGTGCCATAGTTCACACTCTTTACAAGGTTCCTTTGATATCCTTGTCAGGTTTTTGGAAAGTGCTGAAGAATTCAAGAAACAGAGATGCTCTGCTATATATATATATACACATTGTATTATAGATAGCCTTCGACTTATGACCACAATTGAGCCCAAAATTTCTGTTGTTAAGTGAGATACTTGTTAAGTGAGTTTTGCCTTATTTTATGATCTTTCTGGCCATAGTTAAGTGAATCACTGCAGTTGATAAGTTAGTAACCCAGTTGTTAAGTGAAACTGGCTTCTCCATTGACTTTGCTTATCAGAAGTCACAAAAGGTGATCACATGATCTTGGAACACAGCAACGGTCATAAATCTGAACCAGTTGCCAAGCATCTGAATTTTGATCACTTCATCATGGGGATGCTGCAAATGCCATGTGAAAAAAATGGTCATAAGTCGCATTTTTCAATGCCGTTACAACTTTGAACGGTCACAAAAAGAACTGTTGTAAGTCAAGGACTACCTTTAATACACTTTTGAAATCAATTATTTATATCCTAATATCAATTTTAAGTGAGCTATGACACTGAGCACAACATCAAATTTTAGTAAGTGGCATCATTCCATCTTAAAGGAAAAAAAATAGGATTGCCTTGAAATTCAATGTCTTGAGAGCTTTATGGGATCCTATCAGGCAGAAACATTAGCCCTTCCAGTTTATTAAAGAGCGAGTATACTTCTGTAAGAAAGCTTCTATCTATTTTATTGCCAAATTATTCAGGCCAGGCAGCTCATGCAAAACTTATCATCTCCTAGGTAAATTTCATGTGCACATCGCTCCCTCCGGCATTTCACAAAAAAGGTCAAGGTGGTTTAATTAAGCAAGACTATCAAATGAATACTAAAAGACTCCTAGCTCTTCCAGTCCAATGTTTAAATGTTTAATAAGAACAACAGGTAAACCTTTTTGGAGGGTGAGGTGGTTTTTTTCTTCCTTCTCATTAATTAAATAAAAGGATTCTTTTCTGTCCTTTTTGTATTTTTGTTTTGCCTTTGGTATGCAAGTAGGCTGCTAATGTAAATACTCAAAAGGCTTTCCATTTTGGGTGGGTAAATTTTGGGGGGTAAAAATGCTTTTTAAATGCCTCCTAAAAGCTTTTAAAGTGGCTTATAACATATTCTTTGCCAGGAGGAAAAATGAAATTACTTATGGTAAGTTTATGACAAAAGAATCTGTTCTTTGGTGTCATTATCCGCGCTGAAAAAGGCGCCTGGAAATGCAATCTACGAACAGCGGAAGAATCTACATAAGTATCCCTGTAACTAGATAGGAATCCTATGCTCACAATTTGTCCAATTTGAGGCAGACAATCAGATCTGTAGCCCAATAGGGTTTGTGATTTGACTCTTATTAATTAATAACTGTGGGCTGTTATTATTAGCCATCTTACCTTACTTCCAATGATTGATCGTACTTCATCATCGGGTGAGGTTGGAGTCCCTGATATGTCAGGGTTGCTATTACTAAGGCTCCTGGAGCGATTCAAGTTTAGGCTTGCAGGTCTGACAGCTGAACGAGCCATGGTAGCGTAGTGCACTGATCCTCCTAAGCCACTGGGAGCTAAAGAAATGCATAACAGGAGTCAGAAATTATTTATTTTATTTTATTTTTATTTATTTATTTATTTATTTTTTAGGCCGCCCATCTCTATGAAGCGACTCTGGGTTGCTTACAAGTTATAAAACAAATAAAAAATAGTTAAAAGATTAAAATGACACAAATCATAATGTAATTATTAAAAACTCTATTAAAACAGCAGGTAAGATAGCTAAGAGATGGATGGGAGTATACCTAAAGTACTAATATCACTGGTATCACTTTGAAAGGTACCCCAGCTAATTTTTCTCACTGACAGTTACAGATTCCATTCACTACGTCAATTCTGAAGAAAAATTCAAGTTTGCCTGGAAGTCATATAGTAGCATTTATTATAGGTAGTCCTAAACTTATGACCATATTGAATATAGTTATGATTGTAAGTGGCGGTGGTCTTTAAGCGGGTCACCACATGATTGTGCTCAATTTTACAACATTTTTGCAGTCCTTAAATGAATTCTGTGGTCGTTAAGCAAACACCATCATTGTTAAGCAAACTTGTTCTCAGCGATGGGGGTTTTTGCTAGAAACCAGAAGCAGACCAGTCACTGGCCGAAAACAGCAGTCACATGACATAGGATATTAACAGCCATAACTGCCAAGCGCCGAAAATGTGATCACACAATTCGAGAGGGTGATAATGATGCAGTCGTTGGAACTTCAAACAGGCTGTAAGTAGGAAGTCCATGCTAACTTTTAATGGTTGCTAAGCAACTGTCATTAAGCAAGGACTACCTGTATATATTTCCTTTCCTTAATCAAAATGTCTATGTTTAGTCATGACAGAAAGACCCTGTATATATGAGCTTGAATACAGCCAATCACAGTCCTTTCTCTATACTCTCTCCATACCCATAAACAGCTGTTCCTGGAGGTAACGGATTCATACAATGGTATAGGAAGATGTCAAAGAAATAAAAAATTGGCATAATTTGGGGGGGAGGGGGCTGTTAGTAACTAACCTTTCTTTATTAATTATGCTACATGTTTGATCACCAAGGTAAGATTCAGAGACTTGTCATGCTTTTTCAATTGAATCCAATACAATTGCATTTTAAAAGTGAATGTACCTGGGCATGGAGAATTGGGAGACGTATTTGGTAACCGAAAAACATAATAAATATATGAAGTAAGAAGATTATTTCTTCCATGCTGGTCTTGGTTTCCTTCAAGGTTTTTGTGAAGTCTGTTTACAATAGTGGCCATGGCTTCAAAAGATGCTTGACCTAGATTGACTAGAAAGAATATAAAGAGTTAGTTATCAAGCTGTTTATTTCTACTGACAAACTATCTGAGTGAGTGAGTGAGTGAGTGAGTGAGTGAAGGAAGGAAGGAAGAATAGTCATCAAATTCAAATAATCTGACAGTAGCTTAAATATTTGTTAAGTATGAAAATCAATGGAGATGGCAAATGAATTCATTCAGCACCGCCATAACTTCATATGGTCACTGAGCAAGGCATGACTTAAAGACTACCAGTTCTAAAATTATCACTTATCTTTAGTTATGACTTGTAGTTGTCATGATAGCCAAAATAAGTTTCTTCCCAAAAGGTGTGTTCTTTTATAGTTAATTCCAAAATCTTATAATAAAACTCAATATTCAAAATTTATCTGGATCTTTAATCCATTTATATCTTTCTTATATTGAAATCTTATTTAACATTTTATTTATTTATTCATTAAATTTGTTTGCTGCCCATCTTGCTGCAAGGAGACTCTTTTTGCTGCTTATTTCAAATTCTTTAAGTTCTTAAGCTTGTAGTTCATTTTTATTTTGTTCAGA